>JAYJLX010056069.1:0-10419 GCA_036873525.1 Chalinula nematifera | reverse complement strand
AACTTAGCTGCCAATTGCGAGTGTTTTCAACGACATAATCTAGAAATATTTTCCAGGCTTCACCCTTTAGCGGTAAATCTCCACAGCCAATCTCAAGTAAGCTTTTAATGTGGCACTTCTGATGGGTAAATACGTCATATAAGACTATTGATTATATAAATACTGCACAAGCGGCTAATACTCATAAATTTGATCAAAGCCAGACAAACTTATCACCTATCTAAATAATATAACTACAGGTTCATAGGAAGTATGCATGAGCAAAGTGCAAACTGTTGAAATAAAAAACACCAAAGACAGCTACTACAAGGTACTCGACCAAATCATAGATGAGATGGGCGCTATATTGCTGGGGAAACGTGAGCAAATCCGCTTAGCTCTTACTTGTTTGCTTGCCGGTGGGCATCTATTAATTGAAGACTTACCTGGCATGGGTAAAACCTTGCTTTCGCATGCCTTGGCAAAAAAGTTAGGCCTACAATTCAATCGCATTCAATTCACTAGTGACTTATTGCCTAGCGATGTCGTAGGCGTTTCTATCTTTGATAAAAATACAGCTAATTTCCGCTTTGTAGCAGGGCCTGTATTTTCTGAGTTACTGTTAGCTGACGAAATCAATCGGGCTACACCAAAATCACAAAGTGCGTTACTCGAAGCAATGGAAGAACATCAAGTAACCGTCGATGCAGAAACCATGTTACTTCCAGAGCCGTTCTTTGTAATTGCTACACAAAACCCCGCTTCACAAATGGGGACGTATCCATTACCTGAATCTCAACTTGACCGTTTCCTGATGCGTATTGAACTTGGTTATCCAGAACCTGAAGCAGAACGACTGCTTCTACAAGGAGGCGACCGCCGTGTAGCTTTGGATAATGTCGAGGCATGCTTGTCTGCTCACTCTATTGTTTTGATTCAAAATTTTGTAAAACAGGTCAGCGTGTCTGAAGTACTCATTGATTATGTGCAACGACTCGTGCAGTACAGCCGATTAAAACAAGAATTTTCATACGGCTTATCACCTCGTGGAGCCTTAGCGTTGTTAAATGCAGCGCGAGCCTGGGCTGTGCTCGAGCATCGTGACCATGTAATCCCTGAGGATGTTCAAGCTGTGCTTCCTAGTGTGGCAGAGCATCGATTACGAGCTGCCAACCATCAAGCAGGACATGATGGTATGGCATTAACACAAAAGTTACTCGCTAACGTTGATGTCATTACTTAACCCAGGTGCTGCCAATACATCATCACCCGTTAGTTTCAGCACACGATTTCAACGCTGGCTAGATAAACGCATACCTAAACAAAGATCAATAACACTTGATCAGCGTTCTATATTTATATTTCCAAGCAAAACAGGCTTAGCGTTTTGCGGATTACTGCTATTACTCTTATTGCTGAGTATCAACTATCAAAACGCTTTGATTTATGGCTTAACTTTTATGTTACTAAGCCTACTTTTAGTCACAATATTTCATACCTTCCGCAATCTATCCGGACTTACTTTTGAGCTCATGGATAGCCAACCTGGTTTTGTTGGAGATAATGTTGAGTTTCAAATAAAAATTACCAAAGCTGACAATAGTTACCATGACAACATTCGCATCAGCTGGCCTGCTACCCTCAAACTACCGGTTCATTTAGATCAGTCCAGCACTGACATTAAAAATTTATTTGTGCCTGCAAGACGTCGAGGTTGGCAACTACCTGGGCGCGCACTAGTGGAAACAGATTACCCGCTTGGCCTTATTCGTGCCTGGACTTGGATCGACTTTGACGCTAAAGCTATCGCTTATCCAAAACCTATTTTTGGTAGCCCGCTAACTATGAGTGACGCCGAGCAGGAGGATGGTGAAGCTAGCGACATTATAGGGAGTGATGATTTTCATCAAATGCGCAGCTATCATCAAGGCGACCCACTCAAACATATTGCCTGGCGAAGTTATGCCCGTAGCGATGAACTTATGGTTAAAGAATTTCGCAGCAACCAAAGCCATGATGTTTTACTGGATTGGTTTCAACTAGATGGTGATACAGAATCTCGGTTAAGCCGCTTGACGGGCTTAGCTATTGTGGCGTCACGAGATGAAATTGAGTTTGGACTACGCTTACCCAATAAAAATATCCAGCCTGGGTCAGGCACATCCCATTTAGAAAATGTCCTTAAAGAGCTTGCATTATATGGCTCGTGAAGAAGATTCAAGCACAATCCATGGCGTCAACAAACAAATACCGCGCCATACACTAATTTATATCATGATCGCTCAGGCAGCTGTTATGCTGCCGCATATTCAACAATCAATTACCTGGTTACCTATACTCGCACTAGCATGTGCAACATGGCGCTGGTTAATATACTTAGGGAAGTGTTCATTCCCTAACTGGCAGATTAAATTAGCGATATCTGTTTTTAGCGGCATATTCATCGTCGCATCTGTGGCCAGTATTGATTCCCTCGAAACCTGGTCTTCGTTTTTAATTCTAACTTTTTCATTGAAGTTATTAGAAACAAAATCTCGTCGGGATAGTTATGTTCTTATATTCTTATCTTACTTTTTAATTGCTGTTAATTTTATATATAGCCAATCGATATTGCTAACGTTATATCAATTGACTGCAAGCATCTTAGTGACAGCAGTCTTAGTCAGCATGCATCAGTACAAGATAAATAATGACAAATATAGGCCGATCAAACTCTCTATGAAAATTATTGGTCAAGCAATTCCACTGATGGTTGTCTTATTCATAATATTTCCACGCCTAACACCTTTTTGGTCCTTACCAAGCACAAATGTGGCACGTACAGGGTTAAGTGAAGCAATGTCTCCAGGAGATATTGCTTCTCTCACCAAGAGTGATGAAATTGCCTTTCGGGCTGTATTCGAAGACCAACAACCCAACAATAACGAACTATATTGGCGAGGCCTTGTTTTTTCGAATTTTTCTGCAGGTACCTGGTCGCTTGGGGATTTCCCCCTAGTCAGACACACTAAACCTATAGACTGGGAAAATAAGGATAATGAAAATAATTTACTAACCCAAACTGTTAATCAAACTAACTCCTATACTTATCAGGTTTTACAAGAGCCCACCAACAACCTTTGGAAATTCGGACTCGACCTTGCGATCCCACAAAGCGACGACAATGGCATGACTTGGGACTTTAGAATCGTAGGCAGAGAACCTGTTTCCACACTAACACGTTATACTGTTAATTCTTACCCAAGTGCCATCCTTGACCAAGAGTTACCCCAATGGCTGCGTCAAAGAGAAACTAATATTCCTACTCAGGATAATCCGAGAACTATTACTTTCGCGAAACAATTATATCAAGACTCTATAAACGACGAAGTCTTCATACAAAAATTGTTAACACATATACGTAGCAACAATTATAGCTACACATTAAAACCACCCAAGCTAGACAAGTTAAATAGCATTGATCAATTTTGGTTTGATTCGCAAGCAGGATTCTGTATGCACTATGCGGGTGCCATGACTTACATACTACGCGCAGCAGGCATTCCTGCACGCATTGTTGCTGGGTATCAAGGAGGCGATATTAATCCTGTAACCGGCCATACGGTTGTAAGACAGTATCATGCACACGCCTGGGTAGAAGCATGGCTTCCCAACAAAGGCTGGCAACGCTATGACCCAACTGCAGCAATTGCTCCTGAACGTGTCAATGAGGGCTTAGAGGCTGCATTATCTGCTGACGAACGCAGTTCACTATCTGCCTTTACTAATGCTCGACTAAATAACACCTTACTCTCAGCAAGACTGTTGAATTTATTTGAATCCATCGAACATCGCTGGAACTTAGCCGTGGTTGGCTTTGATTCAGACGACCAAAACAACTTACTAGAAATGTTACTTGGAAAAGTGACCCCAGTACGCATTGCTTTATTCTTGTTTGCAGGCATGTTATTGAGTTTTGCGTTCGTAGGCTTATCTATCCTATTACGCAAGCTACAAAAAACGGAACACCCAGCGATTACTCTATTAAAATCATTTATCGTTAGGGTCAGCAAGCATGGTTACAATCGAACAAAAAACGAATCACCCATGCAATTCATTAAGCGCATCTGTATAGAAAAAAATATCAACCAACAAGTTTATAATCCACTGATTAATCAGCTAGAGAACGCCCTATATTGCAAAAATATCCCTAATACAGATGAGATCAAGCATCTTAAGATTCAATTCAACACCTTACATCGAGCATTAAAAAAGACAACTTAATATCGGCTAAGTTGTTCAGCTAGTTTTTCACGAAAACGATGCTCTAAGACTTGATTTGACATAAAAGCAAACTTAGCCCATTTCTGTTCTCGCTTAATATAACCCGCATAAGTACTCACATCATGCAAAGTCCCCGTTTTAGCTATGACCATATCATTCTGCACAGGCATCAATTCAATATAGTCCTGAAATGCTGTTAGCACATCAATTAACTGTTCTGCACTTAATTTATTTTTTCTAGACAAACCAGCACCATCAAACAATTCATAATTTTGCCAGTTAAATTTATTACCAATATAGTCGATAACTGCCTGCTTTGACTTATTCGAGTTAGCCGGCATCCCAAATTTGTGTGCTCCAAAACTCAAATATAGTTGGGAAGCAATAAAGTTATTTGAATACTCTAACATTGCCGTAAGTACATGCTTCAAATCATGGCTATTGCGATATTCAAACAATAATTTTGCTGATACAGGAACCCTATCACTGATAACTGTATTGTCTGTTCTGATACCAATTTTTTTAAGTTTAGCCGTCAATACTTCGGAAAAATAACGGCCACCATTTTCTTGCAAGCCTAAGTTGATTCGATGCTTACCATTTGGATAAGACAAGGCCAGCTTTCTAGCTAATGGCGTAATAGGCGTTTGTAATTCCTGACTACTCACTAACCCTTCATCAATCTTTAAATTAATGGTATTGAAATTTGCTGCAAGCGCGCTCACAGGTGCATCGTAAGGATTATCAGATTTACTACGTCCATCCTGCACAATATTTTTTGAAAAATAGCTTTCGTCAATACCAACACCTTTAATTGCGTCAATCTCATGTTGTGATAATAATTCCACGATCAAATCGATTTCTTCAGAAATCAAAAATGGGTCCGCTAACCCTTTGACCCATATAAAATGAGTATCTTCATCAAAATAAAACTCTGTTGAAAACCGATGTTGCAAACCCCAAGTATCGATCGCGATCAACGCAGTTAATAATTTAATAGTTGATGCAGGTATTAACAATTTCTGCGCATCTTTAGAAAGGATCACTTGATCATCTGCATCCAGATAAAGCAAAGAGGTAGCAGGCAAATCTTCAAGCTTTTCTAAAGGACCTGCTACTAATAAAGAGCTACTAGTAAATATAAGAAAAAAAACGTACAGCAGACTAAATAAGACTTTCATTTCATTAGTATAAAATGGAATAAACATAGACTAAACGCGATGAAAAGAATAATTTCATTTAACTAAATTCATTTGTGTTTAGATCTAAAAAGATATTATCGCCAGAGTATTAAATCAGCTGGACCTTACTTGCCCTGGCGAGATGCCCAACTCACGTTTAAACGCTTTAGAAAAAGCAGCTTCAGTCTCATAACCACAACGTTCTGCAGCTTCTACAATCGGAATCTTATCATCACGTAACCACCTATAAGCGGACTGCATACGCCAGCGCTTAACGTAACTCGCCGGTGTTGCGCCTAATAGAGATTTAAATTTTGATGTAAAAGCAGTACGTGACATCAAAGCAATTTCCGCGAGCCCCTCGACACTCCAGTCTCGTGAAGAGTCACCGTGAATTGCTTCTAGGACACTATAAATCCTAGTATCCTGTAATGCCGCACCAAAGCCGGTCGCATGCGTGTCATTTTTTATCTTATCACGGATTAATATGGTAAATATTGCTTCAGCCAAGCGATTCAAAGTAGCTTGAGAACCAGACTGTTCATTGATCGATTCATTGATCAAGACACCTAATAGTGGCTTTAGATTACTATCCCATGGTGACTCATTACTTCTAATTACAACTTGATCAGCGAGCATATCGAACAAATAATTATTGGATGGATGTTCGAATTCTAAAAAACCACAAACTAAACCTGTGCCATCATCTTTAAGCCCATCAATAAATGATTGTGACTTTGAAGAATTAACGGCAGACTTAACCTTCATACTACTACTTATTCGGTGTTCACTATCACGTGGAAGTAATACTAAATCTCCAACTTTTAAAGATGTCTCATGCTTAGTGCCTTCATTTAAAACAAGCTCACAATAACCATGGGTAATAATATGAAATGTAGCTTTGCGTGAACCAGACGTATCTATCTGCCAATCACCACAGTATTGGCCACTATGAAACACGTGCGCTTGAATTCGAAAAGTACTCAGTATATTGCTCAAAACATCCATGGATGTACTCATTGCGTCGATCCATCAAACTAATAATTAAGAAGATTAAACGATTTGACCAATAGTTTTTAGTTACAGTTCACGTATACAAGAGCTCGCAGTATAAAAGCCAACTAAACAGTACAAACCAAGAAATCATCTAAGCTTGGAAAATACTGCTCTTTCATGTTGGATGCAATGCTTAAACTGCAATATAATTAGTTATTTATAAATATTCACTCATTCAGGTAATTATCTTAGATGCAGCTGTCAGAAAGCCGCGATTATGAAAACATCCTATTGCGCAACTCGAGCTTGCTCGATGTACGCTCTCCTATTGAATTTAATCAGGGCACAGTTCCAGGCGCTAAGAATCTACCTATATTGAATGATCAAGAACGTCATCAAATTGGAATCTGCTATAAACAAAAAGGACAACAACAAGCCGTTCAACTGGGACATCAGCTGGTTACCGGAGTGGTTAAACAACAACGCATTGATGCTTGGCTTGCCTATGCACAGCAAACAAAGGCTAATTATTTATACTGCTACCGCGGCGGTTTACGCTCTAAGATTTCTCAACAATGGTTACATAACTCAGGACTCTCACTAACACGTATTCACGGCGGTTATAAAGCTCTACGTCAATACCTCAGCGATGAGGTTACTAAGGCTGACAACGTGTTTAATTTTATTTTAATAGGTGGGCTCACAGGCTGCCGTAAAACGTGGCTAGCCAAACAATTAGACAATGGCCTAGATTTAGAAGGTGCAGCCCTACACCGTGGTTCTAGCTTTGGAGCCCATGCAAAGCCACAAAATACACAAGCTTCTTTTGAAAATAGAATTGGCACAGAACTGATCAAATTAAAAAATGAAAAACATAAATTACTTTGTCTAGAAGATGAAGGTAAGTTTATTGGTAGCGTTGATATACCTAAAAATATCTACGCTAAAATGCGCATATCACCCATTGTGGTAGTCGAGAGGCCAAAAGAAGACAGATTACAACAGCTTATAGAAGAATATATTATCGATATGTTAGACGAGTACTCTGCTATTTATGCTGACCCTGACCAAGCCTTTAGCCATTTTTCACAATACTTGTTAAATAGTCTGCAACGCATCAAAAAACGTCTAGGCCTTCAACGTTGGCAAGAATTTGACCAACAAATGAAAATTGCCCTCACTACACATAAACAAGATCGAGATCCACAGGCACATATCAATTGGCTTAAGCCATTGATCGAAAAGTACTATGACCCGATGTATACTTCCCAGCTGAAAAACCGAGTCGAACACATTGTGTTCCGTGGTGATTATCAAGCATGCCATGAATATATAACTCATCACGCATCTGCGCTTAGAGACTAACAAGCCTCTTCCCATGCAAATCAGAATTATCACCTATCTACAATAAAGATTTATCCAAAGGAGAAATGTCATCATGCAGTGGACTGTTTATTTATCAGGAGAAATCCATACCGACTGGCGCGAGCAAATTGAAGCAGGCGCAAAAAGTAATAAGTTGCCTATTGTATTTACCTCAGCCGTGACAAACCATGCAGCCAGCGATGCAGCTGGTGATATGCTTGGCGAAGAAAGTGATAGTTTTTGGCGTGACCATAAATCATCTAAGGTCAACGCAATCCGCACGAAAACATTAATCGAAACTTGTGACATTGCGATTGTGCGTTTTGGCGATAAATATAAACAGTGGAACGCAGCCTTTGACGCAGGTTATTGCGCAGCCTTAAGCAAACCTTACATCACATTACATAATGAAGATATCGTACACCCACTCAAAGAGGTTGATGCAGCTGCCATGGCATGGGCAAAGACTCCAGAACAAGTAGTAGAGATCTTAAGATATGCAACCCAAGCCGAGTAAACTAAACCCTTTTTCATAGATGAACAATGCAACGCTAAGAAAAAGCATTAATACGATCGCAGCTAAAGATAAAGATGTTAAACATGCACTCAAACAAGTCGGTTACCCATCTCCACGAAACCGCCCTGCGGGCTTTGAAACGCTGGTAAATATTATTGTAAGTCAGCAATTATCTGTATCTGCCGCGAATGCAATCATGCAACGAGTGCGCGACTGTTTACCGAGCATGAGCGCCCAAGCCGCTAAGAGAGTTCATAAAAAAACTCTGCGCAAAGCGGGCTTGTCAGAACGTAAAGTTGAATATGTAAAACTTCTTGCCCAGCAGATTAACTCGGGCCAGCTAGACCTTGAGAAACTGCATAAGTCAGATAGTCAAGAGGCGATTGAAACAATCACCAGTCTGCATGGCTTTGGCAGATGGAGTGCGGAAATTTATTTAATGTTCTCATTAGATCGACGCGATATTTTCCCAGCGGGCGATCTAGCACTGCAATTAGCGCTACAAAAGCTAAAGAATCTACCCACTAAACCCACAGCCAAGGCAGCCAAAGAACTTGTCACTCACTGGCAGCCACATCGTAGTGCAGGCAGCTTATTTTTATGGCATTACTACAAAGGCGCCCCAACCTAGTCCATACAATCACCATAAACTCACGTCTTTATCGGCGATAACTGGTACTAACACAAATAATTCACTAAAGCTTTTTAGCAAGCTCTCGATATATACCTATCAATGTCATTTCGACAGGTATCGGTATGGCATAACTTTAATTCAACCAGTCATTTTAAGATATGTCATTGAGCACACATATAAACAAGGAAGTTGCTACTGACAAAATCGGCATATTATTAATTGCCGCAACACCTATACTCGCCCTGGTGTTAACGTTTATACCTTTATCAAGTAACGCAAATATTGATTTACCTTTTCTGGCACAAAGCCAGGCAAAAAAAGTACTAGTTTTTGGCGGGTTTCCATCATGCGCATCTACCTGCCCAGTGAGTTTATCGAAACTAAGGAATACTTATGAAGATTACACAGAGCTATCTAAACAAGATGACCTAGCCGTATTCTTTGTAAATATTCAACTAGATACACCTGCAGAAATATCAGATGCCTATGCTAAAAGTTTTCATCAAGATTTTGAAAGCTATTCGATAAGTAGAGCCGAAGCAGAACATTTATATAGAAGCATATCGATGGAGGCATTTTTAGGCGAGCAGTCACAGGCCAAGCACAATAGTTACATCTATTTATTTTCATTAAACAATCAGCAATGGAAACTTAAGAGAGTGTTTAACGATAAAGTGACACCCGAAAAAATACTTAAACAATTACTCCAAAAACCTGCTTAACAAGCGAGATCATCATGATAGGCAATTATAATTTCAATAAGTTAAATCACGCGGATAAAATCCAAACCAGCATATCTGAGGATCATCGTAGTGCTGACAATATGATGATGAAAGTCTTGTTAGCCCATTGGGTGATTGCAGCCACAGCAATGGGTTATGCGCATGGGATGTATTTATTTGGTGCAATTGCTGGTGCAATTATTTGTGCATTCGCATTTTTTGCTAAACAGTACTTACATGGCACAGTTTACTTTCGAATTATTATTGCAGCCTGCTTCATGTTGTTCTCTGCTGTGTTTATTCAGCAAAACTTAGGTCGTATAGAGATGCACTTTCATGTGTTTGTAGCTCTCGCCATACTTGCACGCTATAAAGACCTAAGCCCACAAATTTCGGCTCTTACAACGATTCTAATTCACCACTTAATCATCAATTACTGCCAACAAATTAATTTTTCATTATTTGATTCGCCATTAACTCTGTTTAACTATGGTTCAGGCCTTGGAATCATTTTCATTCATGCAGTATTTGCCACCATGGAGTCGATCGTACTTGGAATAACTATTTATCAACTTACGCAACAATACTGCGTCAATCTAGAAAAGTCTTTCGACAATACCGACGTAATTAAAGCACTTGATAGAGTAATTACTAGCAAGGATTTAACTACAAAATTACCAAGTAAGAACAAACATGCCCAACTCATCAATGAGTTACTTGAATTAATGAATTCCAATATGTCACTGCGTAGTGCATTAGACA
>JAYJLX010056058.1:0-10420 GCA_036873525.1 Chalinula nematifera | reverse complement strand
GCTGATATATTCCTTAGCATTTGTCTCTTTTTTTGTTTCTTTTCAGTAGGGGTTTCCCTTCTACCAATACCTTCTTTGCAAGAAGCTGCAAATTGATAGTCGACACGAACGTAGAGTAGAAACAGTTCTGATGAAAGGCGAAGGAGACTGTGCTTGCTAACTTTTCCGTCCGAAATTAGGCGACTCCTTCTGCTTTACTTTCAGCGACTGCCTTCCGTCTGATGGCCGTTTTGTTGTAACAAAACTGCTCCCAAGGTATAAAATCTGGCCTTATTTTGGTGAGTGTATATGAGTTTTGAATCGTTTTTCTGTCAATAATTTGGCTATTCTTAAAAGCGTCCGAAATTAGGGGACTTTACTATACATGTACATGTATAAAATAAAAACTTTCTAAACTTATTTTTCAAGTATTATAGTATTAGTTAAAGTACACCCAGGACTGCAATTGTTGATTTATAAACACGATACACGTGGGCGGAGTGTTTTTAAATCAACAATTGCACGACTGGGTGTACTTTTAAGTGCTTTATTGTATATGCTAGGTGGTTGCCATGTTGCAAAGATCCCTCGAATCTCGACCTGTGAAGCGTCTGCCTAAACTAACTTTGAGCAGTATAACTTTGAGCAGTAAGAAAAACATGGTGGTTGGTAGCTGAGCATTTTCCGAAGTGCTTCATGCACCGTAGGTTCCACAACTGACCTTTAGTGGCTGTATCTATCAAGTTGGCATGAAGTTGATACTTTCTTTTTTCTGTTGTTCTTGAGTTGTTTTTCATGTCTTCCGTCTCACTCGCTTCATACGTGGGTTAAGTATTGCACTGTGGTTGTGTTATTACACTGTGGTTGGTCTATTGCACTGTAGGTGTGACTACGGGTGGTGTTGTCGATTTATTGCACATCAATAAACATAGCAACCACCTAGCAACGTACTACAGGTAAAAAGTTAACAGAGGTAAACATATAAAAGCCTACATAACGATTCTGTACTCAATAATAACTACGCGTGTATATTCATGTACAAATGTGCAAAGTAACCTGGGCAGAGGCCAGGCTGGCCCGGGCCTGCATGATGTACATATACAGGTACTTATGGTTTTTGCAAAGAAAATTCAACTCGCTTTCAGCCATGATAGATGCACAACACAATCTTGATAGTACTTCAAAAAAATCAAAAAAGAAACATAACGCTAGTGATTGGCGATAACCAAACTGGCTTAAAGCTAAAAACAAAACTGAAAATTAGTCACTGGACTGAAAAAAAAAAAACAAAAAAACAACGAAACAGAAACCATTACAAAAAAAATTAGATATACATGTAGGTAATAGCTGCTCACAGAGCCAGAAACAAAACAAGAACAGCAGCAAAATATTTGGTAATCGGCCGCCATTTCGTGATAACAAAATCATTGAAAAGCATAATTGGTGACAACAAGAAGTAAACAATCGTAGTCACATAAAACAAATGAGTACAAAAATACTAAATTATCCTGGACTTACAAAGCTGTCTAATCAATAGGTATTACGCAACCAATATCCAATAGCCACACTTTGACACTCCAACACAAACTTCATGCGAGTCACGTGTGTGTGGAAGTAGAAGAATGCAATTAAAAGTGCGTTCACGATGATTACAAATCTGCACATTAATCATTCATGTAAAAATTTTTTTTTTTTATTATGAAATTAATTGAAAAACTTTGAAGTTAATTTTCTGTTAGTGACAATAAACATGGATAGGAAAGGCTAATTGGTGACAAAAAACAAATGTGACCGTGTCTGAGAAAACCTGTTATCTGTCACAAAAATTGAATTCCTGTTATAATTAAAAACGTTGGGTGTGGTCGCGTAATTCAATGGATGAAATCTTGATCGACGATGGAGCTTTAACTGTCTGTAACTCTTTCGCGTGGAAAGATATCCTTACAAAACTTGCTCCATTATCTCTCAAAGGTCTGTAGAGGTAAGTTATCAAGTTTTACTGACGTACCTAACATATTCGCTAAGTTGCAACTCGGTAAAGACGGACCGTCGATCGCGATCAGGTAAAAAACGCGAACAGTTTTCGTTTTTTCTATCGTTCGTTTCTCTTAGGTGCTTTGTCAAAATCTTTTGTATTGTGGCTCATTTTAAAGAGAATTTCATGCTCTATCCAATGGTATAAATAACTCGAAAAATTTTTTTTGTGACAGATAACAGGTTTTCTCAGACACGGTCACAAATATTGAAAAGGCTGAAAGCACTGAAAAGGTGACAATAAACATGCACTGAAAAGCCTAATTGGTGACAATAAACATGAACTAAAAGCGCTCATTGAAAAGGCCAAAGGCGGGTATACATGATGCAATGGGTATATGCAATGCGACGCAAAAAAAAATTGTCTAAGTAAGGAACAGCATCAAAAGGTACATAAAAACGCTTATGTACATGTATTTAATTAAACGCAAGCCATTGCATCGCTATGTGAATGTACATGTACCTTAAATAGCGACAATAAACATGCCTAATTGGTGACAACAAACAGGCATTGAAAAGGCTGACAACAGGCATTGAAAATGCTAATTGGTGACCACCAACAAGTATTGAAAAGGCCAATTGCTGACAACAAACAAACAAATATTGAAAAGGCCAATTGGTGACAACAAAGATGTTATTGAAAATGCTAATTGATGAGAACAGACAAAGGTGAATTGGGGACACCAAACAAGTATTGAAAATGCGACAATAAAAGGCAAAGATCAATTGCCAACAAACAAGTATTGAAAAGATCAATTGGTGACAACAAACAAGTATTGAAATGCTAATTGGTGACAACAAACAAGTATTTAAAAGGTCAATTGGTGACAACAAGCAAAATGCTAATTGGTGACAACAGGCACTGAAAAGGCTAATTGGTGACAATAAACATGCACTAAAAATGCTCACTGAAAAGGTGGTATACATAAGTACATGATGCAACGGGTATATGCAACGCGATGCATGGATGGATTATCTCGAAGTAAGAAACAGCATCAAAAGGTACGTAAAAACGATGTATTTAATTAAACGCAAGCCATTGCATTGCTATGTTAACGTACATGTACCTTAATTAGTGCAAATAAACATGCATCGGAAAGGCTAATTGGTGACAACAAACAGGCAACAGGCATTGACAACAGGCATTGAAAATGCTAACCACAAACAAGTATTGAAAAGGCCAATTGGTGAAAACAAACTGGCATTGAAAATGCTAATTGATCACAACAAACAAGCATTCCAATTGGTGCAAATAAAGTGGCATTGAAAATCCTAATTGGTAACAAGTATTGAAAAGGTCAATTGCTGACTACAAACAAACAAATATTGAAAAGGTGCCCAGTTGTGCCCACCGGTATGCATCATAATGGCCACCTGTTATGGATGCAGAGACAACTCTCCTTATGTAAACCATAAAAGCATAAATGAAACCTTTTATGCTTCTCTGTTTTCTTTATCTGGTAGATTGAAAAATTCAGCCACTTCCATTGAGGCAGGAGAGAACCATACATTGTACCTCATCTACTGTGACCTTTACTTATCGGAGAGTGGTCTAGGAATACACATACAGCACATGTATTTAGTATACTTGTTTTACGTGTGCATGTATTCAAATGTGGAATTTCAGTAATACATGTAGTTGAGGAAGTAAACTTTTAATTACAGTGACATGTACATAATCATCAAACCATGCTGTAGCAGTTTTCACCTTATTTGGCCATACGTGTGCTGCGCCATACATGTACGATGTATATTGGAAAGCTATAGAAAAAGGTATTACTGTAAGTTTCTCTATCTTACTGTAGTCCTGTAAGTTTATTAGCAAAAAAGAGAACTTTAAAAAGCTAGTGTACTGTTCTTAAGCTTTAAGCTAGCCTACAGTGATTAACCCGAATGTGGGTGGAGGGTTATAGTAGTCAGTTTGTGCGTGTGTGTTACTACGGAACCTCTGTGGATACTTGATGGTAGAACTTGACTGACACTCCATTAAAGTTGCTTGATGTTCATTCAAAGGATTTTTGAAAGCATACCCTAGATTAACTACATGTTGTGCAAACTAAAATCTACTGGTGTGTAAGATATCAGTCAGATCACATTTGTATGAAGTGAGACGTACTGTACATGTAGTACACAGTATATACATGTACATGTATGTACATGCACGACAAGGTTCAGCACTTTAGTACTTTCATAATAATACTGTATAACCATTAATATTAGAGTACTTTGGGGTACATGAAATGAACCGTTGGTGGAATTTGCTACTGTAAACAAATTTCTTCCGTTTATCACCAAAAAAGTTTGAATATTATGTAACGTTTGGTTGGGCATTGCTATTCTTTAGTATTGAGAGGCGTACAAACTTGCACTCGCGGAGTACCAACTTTCATTTCCTATTCTAATACATGGAATTTTCCTTCCGGCGTTGCTCATTTCATATCCCCTTAAGTACTTGAATACCTATGGTATAACTCTTTATTTACGCGGGCGGAAAAAAAAATTTTCGTTGTGCTAAAAAAAGTCAGTATTTGATACTCATCTAAAGTTCATTCCATGTACCGTCCACTCAGCCTATGCCTAAGTACATTGTGAATCATAATTATTGCGCAATATTTGTCAATGAATACGGTTGAACAAATCCTCAACTCAACGAGAACGCACACACTTAACTGCTTGATTAAATTATCTGCATGGATAAAACTGATTAAATCTGATTAAACTATCTGCATGTATAGCCCGATATATTGGACGCATATCGTGTATAGGTCTATATATATATACACGGTATGCGTCCAATATACGCTTTGTAAACTCAGAGAAATAGTGGGGGATTTCAACAGTTCCACTCAGACTTCAAACTAATCTAAATGAAAGCAACAAGACAACAACTCGCCTCAAGTCTTCCTTCCTCCAACTGTATACTGCCGATTAGAGGACTAAAGGCTGATTCACACTACAAACGTAACAAAACGTAACGTTAGCCGTAACAGAAGCGAATATACGGGAAGAGTACAAATGTGTTAACAATGTAATGAATAGGAAAAATTTCTATTCATTACGTTATGGTAACGATCTTCCCATGTATTCGCTTCTGTTATGGCTAACGTTACATTTTGTTATGTGAATCAGCCTTAATAGAGGTGGATTCCTGTGTATTCGATTCTTCGATTCCTACTGGAATTGTACTCGTATTGAAAGAAAAACAGGAATCGATCAAACTGTGCCACGCCCTGCAGTTATCTGCAGTTATTAATAGAATTAACCAAACTACGCCAGGGCGGGGCTAGTTAAATTGTACAAAAAAATGCCATTCTCAACGTAGCTGAGAAAGCATGCAGCATACAGGATGGAAATTCTTATCTAGTAACTCCTATTTATCTAAGTGAGTTTATTAAGTTTGAGTTGATATCAAAGTGAGGACTCAACCTTAATACATGTAAGATTGTAAATTAATGTAAAGCCTGGTTCCCATGTAACTGTCAAGTGTTATAAGCAGTTGTGCAACAGTTGTGTCGGTTGTGGAGGCGGAATAAACGAATGTATATATCCACAACAAGTGACACAGACGCAACCACTTCATAACACTGGCTTCAACCATTTTACACATGTATAATATAGATTAGAATCTGGTTATAATATTGTATCCTATGCCACTAAACTATAGGTTGCATCCTCCCCATATACACAGGTACCATGAAGTATATACATGTAGTTTTACAGTCACACCAAGTAACAAGAATGACATGGGAGTTCACCATTATGTCATAACAGGTGTACATGTATATACATGTAGATTTCACAACAATATGTAAACGGTTGCATCGAACACTAGCTATAAGCATCATGTGGAATTTTTCTATTCAATATTTTTTTTCATTTTTTTTAGATTTACTTATAGTTGTTCAGGACCAAAAAAATCTCACACACAAAAAAAAAAATCTCAATCCAGCCTCCAAACCTGTGTGCACTCTGCCCCTAAGCATGATGTCTTCAATGGTTAGTTGCTATTGTTTCATGGTCAATGTGCTGCCACAAAATTTCTTCCAGGATTTCATTTGGCCCACCTGAACTGATATAGGGATTGGCGTTCGTATGCACGTAGATATACGAGACGCGCGGTACACAAGTGACAACTTCAATGCTATTCGAATGCATGTGATATCTGTCCCACGCAAAAAGAGTTTCCTTATGTAGTATCTATGATACAACAGAAACAAAATATTGACTGCCAATTAAGGCGGATTTACATGGTTGAGCGTCATGACCGGAAGTCAATGTTGAAGAGTATGTACTTTACATTACGCTGGAATAGAAAAAATTTTTTTTTTTAGTGTCAACGTTCTTATTTGCATGGACTTCCGGCTGTTACATTATTTTGTACGTTATATTGTAAATCCACCTTTACAGAAAATATATTTGAATTTTCCTAGTTAATAATTTCGTAGTCAACTTAATTTGTAACCATACAAACACTGAAAATTTATGCACAAGTTTAAATATGGCTGATTGTTTAGATTGCTTTATACTAAGTGCACAACATTCACTATAAGTACAACACGTACAATTAAACACTAAGGGCACAGTACTATATGGACACAATAAACACATGAATGGACACTAAAGGCGGGTTCACAATGTTGTGCAACAGCTCACGTTTCTAATAGTTAAAGCACGGTTCACAGTGCTATACCGGGATTTATTAGCACGAGGGGTGTGGTCGAGAGGGCTGATATAGCACGAGGCGAAGCCGAGTGCTATATCAGCGCTCGAGACCACAACCCGAGTGCTATTAAATCCCGGTATAGTGAACTGTGCTTTAAAATGTTTATAGTGAGGGTGCATCAAAAGTGCTCGAGAAGATAGTCGAAGATACGTTAAAAAACACAAGGTGAGTCTAAGTTGAAGTTGTGCTTCCGGCCACGAGAGCTATATCTTGTAATATGTTGGTGAAATTTTGGCCTCGAGTACATATCGAGTGTAGTTCCGGCCACGAGTTCTATATCAAGTGCAATTCCGCCCACGAGTTCTTTATCGAGTGAAAAACATCCGGTCAACAGCGAAAAAAAAACAGCCTACACTACAAATTCTCAGCACTTAAGTAAAGATTCTTCACACTAAAAAACCAACTGAACTAAAGTAAACTTGTAGAGCAGACCATCAGTTTCATTGGACAGACTCCACACTAGTCCAGCAGAAGTGAGAATTGATAGGAACTTTTAGGAAGCAGTTTTCACAACAGTAGATCATTAGACGACCCAATAGATGCCACCCAAGCGTATGGCAAGCAGCCATAATCAAAATTGTAAGTAGGTGTGACTGATAATTTTTCTTTTACAACATGTGCTCAAGGGGTGCAGTCCGAGAAAATGGTGACCAGCAAAACTATCAATCTAAATTCTCATAGATCTTTGTCTTAACCTTGGCCATGCTTTCAAAAATCCTTTAATTATGGAAGCACCTTCAATGGAATGTCAGTGAACTTCTACCATGAAGAGATTCACACAAACAGACAGACAGCCACACACACAAACCAACTACTATAACCCTCCGCCCACGCTCGGCTTAATAATACTAAGCTAAACAGAAAATACCAACTGTATAAGCAATACTAATACTAGTGTAATTAGTGTATTACTTGGAAGAGGCTCCAAAAAAATGCACAGTTTACTAAAGTTACTTTGTATACTTGAGGTGACTCTATAACGAAAAATTTTAACAGCTTTGTTTTAGGTGGTTGATTTCAGGTACATACAGTTGCAATAAGCTCTGAAACTGACAGGTACATGTATGTGACAATTGCCCACAACAGCTCTCAGAAACTAATCAGAAATAGACATAGATATGTAAGTAAACTATCACTTACCAACTTATTGGACACAATATCCAAGTTTTGAGGGAGGTGAATTCATTCTGCCATAACATGGTAAAGTCTAACTGTCGTGGCAACACCAATTTAGAGGCAGAGGCTGATGTAGATTACTCTTTTTCTAGTCTGGGGACCCGCCCCTTCGCAACGAGGAAGGGTCTGGCAACATGCGTATACCAAACTTATCTCGGTAGCAGGATTTCTGCTACCTTTTGATGTTACTGAAAGTGGGTGGGGCTGGTGATGACGTTGGCTAGAAAAGATGGAGGCAATAATTGAGAGTGCTGGAAGACAGCTTGGAATCGAGAAAATGAAGCCAGAACAGCTATCGGTAATCAAGAAATTTGCAAGTGGAGTGGATTGCTTCGTAGTACTGCCAACTGGCTATGGTAAAAGCGTATGCTTCAGTGCTTTGCCGTTGGTCTTCAACAGTTTAAGAAAAAGTACTGGTAGTATAGCTGTAGTTGTTACTCCTTTGATCTCAATCATGCAGAGTATGACTGAAGAAGAGGTATAAAGGCTGGGTATATAAGCAAGGATATAAAATGAAGAGCGATGTGAGGTCTGGATGTTGTTCACTTGTCTTTTTCACTCCTGAAATGATTTTAAGTCCAGCTTGGAGATGTATATTGATGTCTCCACCATATCAGGAAAACCTCGTGGCATTTGTGGTTGATGAAGCCCATACAGTGTATAAATGGTAAGCCTCCTCTGCACTGCATGAGCTGTTTAGTGACCTCTGACTGTTAGTATCAGTAATATATGAGTGTCTCATCCATACCTTTGTCATAGGGGTGATACATTTCGCAAAGCTATAAAACAAATTGGGGAAATTCGGAGCTTAATACCAACCCAAGTAAATGTCATGGCATTGTCAGCTACATGTAATCGAAATGTACGGTGCATTGTATCCAAGAGGCTTAACATGCAAGTGCCATATATATTGGCAATTCCACCATGTCGAAATAATATAAAGTATATAGTGAAGCGGTTTAGATCCTTCTCTGAGGACTTTAGCGAGTACGTAGAGGATGTAGCAGTGAATAAAATCAATGCTACCCGTGTCATAACACATCCTTTAAGCATTGTTGTGATGTACGAGATTTCTTTTATACGTCGCTAAAACAGAATCGTTTGTATCCAAGCAATGCACCCTTGGACAAGTCACAGTACAGATTGGTAGATGTATTCACAAGTCTTACAGACCCCATAGTAAAAGACACGATTATCAAATCCTTTATAGCACTTGAATCAACCCTTCGTATTGTGATCGGCATTCGGCATGGGTGTAAATTGTAAATCAGTAAGAAAGGTCATCAAGTTTGGTGCACCTGATGATATGGAAAGCTATATTCAGCAAACTGGTAGAGTTGGTCGTGATGGAGACCAGTCAGAAGCAATATTACTGTGGTCACCTGAAACAATACAGCATGCATCAGATGATCTCAAAGAGTACTGTAAGCTGTCAACTGTATGTCGCAGAGACTATATATTTTCCAATTATGACAATTACACTAAAGAGTCATTAGGTGCTAAATGCTGTGACATTTGTGCTGCATCAACATAATTCAGCATTATATACTGGCGTATAACTGTAGCCTCATGCAACTTGTATACGAGTGAAAGTATATATTCAATGCATTATATAATATTATGTAATAATACATATAGCATAATTATGATAATTAAGGGTCACAGAATCTAATTTACATTACTGAATGACAAAATGTGTTCAAAAATCCAGTCTTTCAGTTCATCTCGACATACACTATGTAGTGAGTGTGTTATTGTGTCAGTAGAATGAGTGAGGTTTTGCCGGGCATGGGACACACGTCCTTCAGCTTGCCTTTGACGTTGATGCTGACGGTTTTTAATTGATTGCTTCTTTAAAAGAATAGGGGCATTTTGTGCAATTTCGTTGGCCATTTTTAATATGTCACGTTGTCGTTTAGGTATGGAATGTGTTCCAAGGGGTGTGGTTACTTGCAATATGCTTTCAAGAAAGCTAACAATAGGGATTGTAGTTCCAAGTGCTTTTCCAGCTCTAATAATTGAATTCTTAGTCTTATTGGAACCTAAGCTTTTCACAGATTCTTTTAACTCTCGGTTGATATGCTCCATGTGGAGGTCTGCAGCTATGTTGTGACCAGGTTTGCCAACTGTATTAATGAAACGACTCCATAGCATCTCATGACAATGCATTGGTGACGCTGTGTATGAGTATTCAAACAAATCGAAGAGCTTCAATTGAGTAATTCTTTCGTTGTGCTCCTCTGAAAATTGGTAGCAAGTACTTCCAGCATCTATAATCTCTAAGGCCGTACCCCTCCTTAATAAGGTTTTTTTCCTACCCAGCCACGCCCCCTCATGAAAACTGATTTCAAGGACACCACCATGTTCAGTGCAAGCAGGGGACCAACTGCAGTGTATTTTTTAGACCAAAATAATTTTTTTTCTAATAATGTCAGTGACAAAACCATTAATTATATTGAATTTTGGGTGCAGTCTTTCACAATTATTAAACTTTTGTGGAAGGATAGT
>JAYJLX010056047.1:0-10431 GCA_036873525.1 Chalinula nematifera | reverse complement strand
TAGGGAGCCGTTGCTAAGGATTTCCTGACGTAATCAAAATTTTCATTAAAAACTAAATGTCCATTATAACGCGTACGGTATGGCACGCCGTTTGTAACAAAAATCTATGTCACTAACTATAGGTTAGATGTCACTACTAAGCTAACGATGTCACATTGTATAGGCTTGGATGTCACATTGTCTAGGCTTGGATGTCACATTGTCTATACTAACGGTGCGTGTCACATAACGTTTTAATTGCTATAGCTGATGACGATTAATTCGTAAGAGAAGGGCTCCAATTAGATCTTTTTTTTTTAGTAATTGGACTAATTTCAACTGACATAATAATGGATTCCAGTTGGTGTAGATTCTTTGAGGAGTTGGCAAGCGTGTTAGATTCGTGTTCCAGGCAGATCGGTGTAGCTAATGAACGGTTTGTGGTGTACATCACAGAGAGACTGGAAAATGGCCTACGAAAAGTTGATTGGATTAATGAACAGCTTTGTATACTTAATGAACCAGAGAATGAGCTCTCAGCCCACGAAGAAGAAGTAGTCACTCGATATATAGAAATGACTACCACTCTTTCCACGTTTATCCACTCACTATTGTTATATTGGGACGTTTACCTCAACCAAATGCAGTCTAGCGGTGCATCATTTAGGTACCAGGCTCCTGTCATGAGAAACCACCATTCCAGAGGTCGACCTGTTTTCGATGTAGATAGAAGTCAGTTGGAATACCTAAGACGTTTGAATTTTACATGGACGGAGATAGCAAATCTCATAGGTGTTTCACGAATGACACTTTATAGGCGAAGAGGGGAATTCAACATGCTAACGGACAGTCACGAGCACGAGCCCATATCCAATGAAGAGCTTGCTGGAATCATACAGGAAGTGCGTCATGGAAGTCCATATTGTGGAGAGTCAATGTTAATGGGGCATTTAAGAAGCATGGGTGTTTTTGTGACTAGAAGTAGACTTCGTTCAACTTTAGAAAGAATTGATCCCTTGAATAGAACTCTTCGCTGGAGTGGCATGACAACACGTAGACCTTACTCTGTCCCTGGCCCTAATTCTTTGTGGCATTTAGGTTAGTCGTATAATCAATATGATATGTTATGACACTAGAATCACTCAGTTAACTAAGTATCATTTGTATAAAAATTAGCCTTGCACATAATAAATGGGGCGTGGTGTATGAGAGTACTTGACATCATGATTTATTATAGTGATACTTTTTTTTGGATGCTTACGCTCATTAAAAGCTTATGAATTGTTGGAAAGTTCTATAATTTTAGTAGCTAGTGCTGGCCTGGACATATATATAAAAATAGAAATTTAGTACCATCGAGACTGTCAACTGAGTTCTACTGGTTTGAAAAACTATTATTATATTCATTATAGCCTGTGATCTGTGATTATTATTTGATCATGCTGTGTTAACTTTTCTTTTTAAACTTTATTTTTCAGATGGGCACCATAAGTTAATTAGATGGAGATTGGTGACCCACTGTGGAATAGATGGATATAGTCGGCTTATTTTGTATATGGAATGTTCTACAAATAATAAAGCATCCACCGTGCTAAACTGCTTTCATAATGCTGTTCATAAACATGGTCTTCCATCCAGAGTACGGACAGATCAAGGAAGAGAGAATATATTAGTAGCGCAGTATATGCTTGAAAATCGAGGTTAGCTAATAAAGTCAAAAGCATGCAATTGTATTTAAATTATAATTATGACGTTCACCCCTTCCCACCCCGCTACTGAAATATGCCTCATAATGAATCATGAGCAACATCTGCTTGGGGTGTCATTGAACTGCATGAAATGATTGTTAGCTATGTTTGTTTCATTATATAATAGGCAATGGTAGAGGGAGTATAATAACTGGTAGTTCGGTGCACAACCAAAGAATAGAGAGGCTCTGGAGAGACATGCATCGATGTGTTATTCAATTATACTATCGTCTATTTTATTACTTGGAGGAAAGAGGCCTCTTGGATCCAGCGAACAACCTCCATTTATTTGCCCTACATCACGTTTACCTCTCAAAGATCAATCATTCCCTAAAGGCATTTGCAGATGGGTGGAATATGCATGGGATACGAACAGAAAGGAATATGTCACCATTACAGTTATTTAATGCTGGAATGCTAAGACTCCAAAACTCAGGATTAACAGCGATGGACTTCTTTGAATCAGTGGGAAGCGAGTATGGTGTGTTTGAAGATCAGTCAACTATAGATAGTGAGACAACAGAGGGAAATTCCGAGGTACGTATCATAATAAACATGTGCAATAGATTCACAGTGTCATAAATTTGTACTCATGTATTGTAGTACTATAGTATAGACCCCTTTCCCGCTAATCGCTTCCGTATGACTAAATTTCTATTTATGACATCTACCCATACACGCACAGGTATTTTATTGGGAAAAATGTACACAAAACAGTAGGGAACATATACATCTGCATGCCCCACCTACTGCAGAGGTGACTGTTAAATGCATGCACACATGCATCTAATATAACATGGGTTGATGGAGATACGTATTGTGAGTATATTGTAACAAGCTATGTTTTTTTTTTTGTGTATTACTATGTACAGGGCAGTGTAGAGGTTCCAGAAACGCGGATAAACATTTCAGGGGAGGATTACAGTCGCTTATGTGATTTAGTAGACCTCACTCAAGATGAAAGTAATTACAGAGTCCAGACATATATCGAAACAGTATCCTTTTTAACTAACAACTGTCCAAGCCTGCAACAAGTACAATAATTTTTTTTTTTATCATTTAATGCTTATTTAATTTCATTGTTCAATATCAATTTGGTCTTTATAATTATGAAAGGAATTATTTTGTAGGGAAAAAAAAACATCTCAGTACATTCAATCATTGTTTCAAAAACCGATAAATATACTATCAAGAAAGACAATAGGATATCATAGGTTAAAGTTAATGAGAATAAACATGCAAAAAAAACTTGGATTATTTAGGATATCACATAGGTTAATGTTATTGAGAATAAACATGCAAAAAAAAACTTGAAAAAAAAACTTGGATTATTCGTTCAGACAGAATCCATCACCCATGCTGAGTAAACAGATGAATCGGATGATGCGAGTATTCGTTTAAACTCCCTTTCAAATTCAAGATAGGAAGTATATGTACAAGGCAATTCCAGTATACAACTACAGGTATGGGCGATCGGTCTCCTTGCAAGCCCTGTCAACCCGTTAAACTGGACAGTGATGTTTTCAGTTCCACATACAGAGCTTCCAGTAACAAATCGTAAAAACAACATAACATCATCCGAGGTCATTTTGCCGATAAACTGCCTTAAAAATCCATGTACTGTTTTTTCAGCTGGGCTAGCAAAGACTATAGGTTCCTCAACCATTGACGCTAATTTAGACGGACTGGCTGTTAAGGCTACATAAAGCACTTCTAAATCAGTACATGATTTGGATTGCCAGTATGCAGTATGACGTGAAGGTATACCTTTATTAACAGCTTGTATTGCTGATATTGGTTTGGTGAGGAAGATGTACTTGGCTACATCTGTAACTGTTTTACGCAGACCAGATGGCACTGGAACCTGACGAATACCAAAATTACTAAATATCATTATTAAGTCATTTTGCAGAGAAGATGGAAACACCTTAGCACCAGAATTAACCAACTTAACGGCCCTATTCATGATATCACGATCAACCTCATTTAAATACTGGTAAAACGATAGGTTTAGTAACTGCGAGGTAATAGTTACGGTGGGACCAAGAAGCATGGTGATAAGTGTCGGTAATGCAATAGATGTCGGAAGAAATCCTGTACAGAAATACCCGTGGGACAGTATTTTGCCCAAAACTTCGAATTGAGCGAGATCAGTGGATGGGTGAATATCTGGAACAAACATCACACTACCATTGAATAATTTCTCATATGCAGCTACCCAAAACCCTGTCATAACATCCTTCGAAACCCCCCCAAGGTCAACAGCGAGTTCGTTGACATAACACATTTTTAAGGGGTACTCGTGAACTATTTCAGGGTTGTTCTGATAAAGACCGATTAAGTCACAAAAAATGGATGTTCTTGATACGTAATGCCATGGTAAAACAGTTACTGGAGAACATATCTGCTTCATGAATTCGTCCCTACTCTTTTCCTCTATAAAGATAACATATAACAAAAGAAATAGTAAATAGAACAAAATGAAGAAGCATGCACATAAAGTAGAAAAACCCTTCATTACACAGCGTTTATTATACACAATTAAGGCTCATCTCAAAATAAACCCGCCTGATAATATATTCTTTAACAATCTATGCATGCATGACATATACACTATACGCATGTCTTCAAAAAAATTTACACATGCATGCTGAACGGTAAGAACTACAGACATGCAATAAAAAAATGGCTTTCATAAAAGTGTAAAAAACTTTTCCAAATCCAAATAAAAAAACAGACATCAATTGATCATGAACAGAATTAAGGTATGAATATAATTATATAGGTGTCACCGGTAAATTGTGTCTAATAAAATTGGTGATAACTGTTCAAATATCAGTAATATAAAATGTGACGCATTGTATTCTATGAAGAAAATCAATAAATTAAGCTCTAGTGTTAACAATAATTATAGCTGAATACTTCGGCTTAAGAAATACCTGTTATGAGGACATCATCTGACATTGCTCCCACGATTGAGCTTTCCATACTCCATTCACCCTCAGCATGTGGTGGAAATACGTCGTTTTCGATCTAATAGTATGATATACATAAACGAAAAAGGGACAGTAAACCTCTTGTCTATAACACGTTGATTTTGATCTCCAAAAAGAGGACTATATCCTCTATATAAAGGACAATTGGTAAAATGTTTTTTATTCGGAGGTTCCATGCACTGTATATAGTCAACAAAACAAGGCAGTCTATACAACAATCTAAAAAGATGTGTAGTGTAAGTACATGTACTTTACTGAACAATGTCACTGCTATGCAAACTTAAGTTAACAACATGAAAATACCTCTTTAAATGTAGGCATCCAAAGTTCTTCAGAAATAGAGGGATCTGACTCAAGAATGAGCAAGGTGGAAGATGCAATTCCAGAGGCTAAGAGGGTTTCGTCACTAGGATGTATAACTTTACACGGAACAGTGGCAGTACACAGCTGAAACGGGCCATTAATATTGGATGCAACAAAAGCATACTGGTATACAGTCTAATAAAAATATAGACGTAGTAATAATCATAACTACATCCTGAAACTTTTACTATAATATTACATGCATGTACCTTGACAAAGTCATCGTGATGAAAATGGTATAGTACTTTTGCACCACTTTGAAGCTTTATGCCAATCACAACTCTTTGATCAGTACAGCAGCAACTACGCTCAAAAAAATAGGTTTGAAGCCTTTGACGTATTTGATGGTACTTCTAACATAAAAAAATTAGCAAAACTTTATAAGTATATAATTACACACAGCACGCATGCACAATATACAAGGCTATACAAAAGAAGCTAAATTAAATTCAATCTTGTGTCCCCAAGGCAATTAAGTCCATGCACGCTGACTCACCTCCACTTTTTGTTCCAAAATACTAACTTGTCTGTCCTGCATGTGTAAAACCAGATAAATTCACAACTATATACACTAAACAGTATAATTATTATAGGACTTGTAAGCACTTAAACAATAATTATTATTTAGTACATGCATGTATATTTGACAATATAAAAAAAACATGCATCTTTGGTTTCTTGCCTTTTCTTGATCAGCTTCAAGGGATAATTTGTACGCTTCCTCTTGTTCCTTGCAAAGCTTCCGCCTGTCTTCAAACATCTGTAAAAAGATATTCAAAATAAAATATTAACTGTGATACATATTATAATAAACTGTATGAACACCAGTCATTATAGTACATGCCAGCAATATACATGTACATGCACCTGTATATCATCAGAAGGAGATCTAGAAACAGTAGGCTTGGGAGATTCGTGATCACCATCAACACTACTGTCCACTTCAATGACTTCAGTCTCCTTGGATAGGTCAATTGAGCCAATTACTACGTTCTGTGTTTTACTTGATTGCTATAATGTACAAAAATTAAACCACAGAAAAATTTCGAACAGTATTTAAACAAACTTCATTTCCAGCTGTTGGTGTACTAGTACAATGATTATTTGGTGAGTTTTCTCCAGCTCCTCTGTCATCATTGTACTAAAAAAAAAAAAACAAGGTAAAAAAAAAAACATAACATATAGTAGCTAGCTATATAGGTCACAATAGACAAATGAAAGCACTAAACCGGACCCTCATGGTCATGCATGCTTGCGTACACTAGTATTTCATCAGTGCAAATTTGACTTAACACTATACACACTCAGCTTCTTTAATTTCATATCAACACTGAAGTCGACATCACACTTAAAATGCCTACAGATTCTTCACAAAATACATACTTATCATATATAAGCATATGTTTCTCCAACACTGCAATTTGAGCCAAAAGCTTATACAGCATTTAGAAAACTTTGATTAAAATATTTATCATATTAGAGTCTATAGTCTAACAAAACTCACAATACTGATAGTCCAGCAGAAGACAATTAAGAATTCAGTTGAAGCCTTCACACTTCACAGCAAGCTATAAAACTTTAGAACTTTTATATATATAGTGCCATTATTGGCCATGCCATTAACAATTTAAGGTTTACATCAGAGGAGAGGTTCAAATATATAGAGGGCATGATCAAAATTAAAATTAGGCGTAACTGACTGAAATTTTTTTTGCAACATGAGCTCAAGGGGCGCGGTCTATAATAAAATGGTGTCAAGCAAAACTATGGATCAAACTGAATTCTCACATGCACACAAACTCACATAACCCTTTACCTCAGTCATGGCTATATGAAAAAAATTACTATGTTGCAATGTATCATTGCCTTACACAAATTTCTTACCAATTCCCTTATGTATAGGCTTCCCTGTCCAGCTAGTAGAATAACATCACTACCATCTAGCTGTCGCTGTTCCAATTTTGTGAAAACATGTAGCTTTGGATCAGGAGAAAGATAAGAGAAGCATGGGCTACCACGACTCCTAAAACTACCAGCAAACTCTCGAAGGATAGTGCGGTCAACATCATCAGAAGACATATTCCTCATAAACTCAATCTTTTTTATATATCCGTCTTTTAACAATGCTCGTCTCTTGGCCGCACGAGGAACCATACTATAGCCTGGATCTGTCAACAAAACTACTGTTATTGTACGAGGTTTGACCCTAGTTGCCTTCTTCTTTTCCTTCGCTTTAGATACCACGCATTCTTCTAGTGGATCAAATGATTGGGATAATGATTTCCGTTTCTGAGAAGTACCCCGAGATCCTGGGAACAATGAACTTAACACTTTCGAGTCAGCATCTGATGGTTTACCAAGTTTTTGGCTCAATGAGGCATGCTTTTGGATTGTAGTAGAAGAAATGACCTATACAAATTAAAAATAAAGGTACTTATAAGACACAAATCCCTCATCAAATAAATGATTATTACATGTAATAAAAGAAACAAATATCATCTTCAGTAGATAGGACTAAAACAAATACATGAAGACTATAATGCTGAGATCATGTCAGTGGCATCCCATAAAATCAGACGGTATGATCCGCAATCAGAATCATTAAATCTTTGTTTAAATGTCTGCCATGATATATTACTGATAATTATTCAAAAATCCTTCTGGCAATTCAGTCATGGAATACATAAAGCACCTTCAATGAAGTTCTCAGTACCATGAGATTTCATACCGAGTGCATGCATGGAGCCGGCACACACACACACACACACACTGACCAACTATACTATACCACTCATCCAGCACCCATCATACAGCGAGTTGAAACCTAACACTAATTGGTAGCACTGACATAATATACTTTATGGCAACGTGAAATTAATGAGCAAAACATTAAGGCAGTGTCTACAGTGCCGGTACCGGCTTCCACTTTGAAACTGCTAAAAAGCCAGTAGTCTATACTTTGGTTGTGTATAGCTTATACTAACCCTAACCCTAACCTAAACTATATTACGAAGTATAATTATATATATATTATATATATATAGTAAAGGCACATAACTCTGTGCAGCCCCCTAATTCCGAATGCCCACGTTTTTACGCGTAAAATTTTAAAAATTGCAAACGTGTGTCCGGAATTAGGCGCTTTTCAAGGGTCCCGTTTACATGCTAATAACTCAAGAACGCTTCGTTGGAGAAAGTTGAGATCACAACGATCATCTGCCTGATAGTCCCAGCTGTCCATCAATACTCAACACGAGCCTTCGTCAAGGAAGTCTCCGTCGAGAAACGAAGAAGAACGCGATCGTTTTTTGCTAAGAAATTTTTGTCCGGAATTAGGCGCTAACCACCCGCTCTGCTTATCCTTCGTTTTGACAGCTTTGCTGCCATCCAATGGCCATTTAGATGTAACGAAACTGCTCACAAGGTATCAAGGAATTCATTGGTATAAATATCTTTCAGATTTTGTCGAGCGTGTACGAGTTTTGAACGGTTTTGCTTGAAATGAAAAAATTATTGAAAAAAGTGTCCGGAATAACGTGCCTTTACTATATATAGACTTTTACCGGCACCATACTGAGGCACTTCCTTTTCTTAATGCCTCAGTGTGCCTTTATTGTACTGTTAAAATAGAACCAAGGTAGAAAGGCTTATAAGTTACCTGTTACCTGGCATACAGCTAACAACAAGAGTAACAGATTCTTAGATAAATTCGGTCATTACTTATAACGTGGGAGGAAGAAAACGCATCATCAACGCATCATGATGATAACGGACACGTCCCATTGTGGGAAAATAAAATCGTTAAGTATGGAAGAAGACGGAGAGCAGCTACTTTGAGCCCTGGGATGCAAAAGCTAAATGCAAACAGGATAAAAATGCAAGATATATAGGTCGGTAAGACCATAATGAATTGTATCCAACAAGTTATAAGTCCTACAATAGCCTAATAACGTCGCCACGATCGAGTATTCTAGTGCTACTCCTCGTACTAAACAAGAGTCGCAGCTATATTTGACCTGTGGCCGACTTTGTTAGGCTATTCTAAGACTTATAATTACTTGGATACAATTCATTATGGTCTTACCAACCTATATAACTTGCATTTTTTTCGTACAATTTTTTTTCGAAGAAACTTCACTGTCAAACACAATGTTTGCAAAAAAAAATGTTTCACACTGATTTCCTATTTTCCACAATCCTAGTGAAGAAAAACACAAACCTTGTGAAATAAAATACAACATAAGCACAACAGCGACTAGTTATTATAAGTAAAAAACTCATGCAATGATTATGAATAAAAAACAATGTTTTCACCATGATTTTCGGCACAATCATTGTGTGTTTTGCCAAAAAAAACCCAAACATTGTCTTTGGTACAATGATCTTGTCTTTTGAAACTTAAGAAAACCTTGTGTTTGAGCAAGAAACAAGCATTCTACAAACATTGTGAAATGACAATTTTTTTCCCTCTGAACTACGGTATACTTCATAACATTCTGGTTCAGTGTTGTAAGGATTCCTCAAAATAAAGTCATGCATTCAGTACAGACATGCAGCACCTTCAATCCTGCTAGCACTGAGATCTGGGACCAGCTGCCTCCTGCCCATGCATCGTTATCACTAACATCAGTTAAACCACAAGACAAATGCATTGTCTTATTTGGGGCGAGCATATGAGAGTCCAGCTACTTATTCAAGTTACTGATGCAAAGCACAGTTGACTTTCGTGTGTGGTTGTAGATCTTGTGGTTTATGCAGTGTTGTGTACCGTGTCCTCATTTGAGTAAAAAAAATGCATCAATGATATTCATTGCTAAGCAGACGGCCAAGGTAGCACAAATCAGTGTCTAACTAGAAAGCTTACATCAAGGACTGTAGCATAGACCCCCTAAGTATGGTGCTAATCAAAATTCAAGTAAAATGTGGGTGTAGTAATGAAAAAAACTTATTTCCTGAAAACTAGGCCGCCATTTTGAAGGGCACCATACATGGTAAAAATTAGGGACAGCATTTTTTTTGCTAAATTCTCCAAACTAAAGCAGATTTGCAAAGTTTTAGGTATATAAATGGCTCAGTGTATTATAACTTTATACATCAGATACAGCTTGCATTTGTCTTGAAATTGCGTTGTTTTCAAGCTAGAACTGTTTTCCTACTCTTTGCAATGGAATGTCCAGAAATTTATGGACATGTATATTTTATCAGTACTGTGAATGGCTGACAGCTCCAAAAAAACTCCCATACAAAAAGTCCAGTGGGTTGAAAAGCGGACGAAATAGACCTTACCATCTTGGAATCCAGTACCTACAGTACCTAGAGGATCAATCTACCTGTCTAACACTGTC
>JAYJLX010056037.1:0-10433 GCA_036873525.1 Chalinula nematifera | reverse complement strand
GGCTTTGCGGTCATCAGATAGTGACGTTTCTAAGTAAACGACTGTGATTGGCCAGCAGAAATTCCTCACCGAGGGCCGACTCAGTGTGCCAGACCACCCTTTCGCTCTTTAGATGCGTGGGAGTCTGGGGACGAGACTAATGATTTTTATACTACAGAAGCCTGCATAATGATTCTATTATCATATAAAGAAACCAAAGTACTTGCGCTGTGGTTTTCAGGCTTAATTAAAGCACTTAATTTGTGTTTTTTTTTTTTAAAGCAGCCACCTATGCTCCAGTATGTTATGTTATTCACCTATCATACTTCGTTCAATGTTTCAGTCGAAGCTGCTGGTAGCCTTCTCTATACTTTGCAACCACTTTAACTGGGTAATATCAGCAGATCTAGAGTGCTCTACAACGGATATAGAAAATTCAGCTCAAGTAGTTTTCCACCCGAAGACACTGGTATCTATTGCGGTACAACTAACATGCCGTGATCAATTTTTTTCAACAAGTACATATTTATGCCGAGGCAACCGTTCAACCCTCGGTTCAACCATGATTTCCGACGAACCATTAACAATATTACCCATTACTGTGACTAATGAAGGAGAGTATAAATGCTGCTGCTCCAGTGACTGTACAGATTGTAAAGCCGAAACACAAACTCTCCTCGGTAAGTACATGGTATGAGTACACTCGCTTATGTAAGAGATAAACTGCTTACACTGTAGTTTATCTGGTTTTGTACAATGGGTAGGGAGTGGCTTGTGGCTGTACAGTATATAAACTCCAGGCGGTGCCTTTGATCTAGGCTCAACCCATAGTACAAGTTAGTATGTTATTGTGGTATCATTATGTAGCTGGTCCAAGAAAGATTTATTCTGCTCCCACTAAAGTAAATGTCACATGGGGTGCTGAACGTTTTGAGATACAGTGTCCCTATATTCCAGGACCGCTAGTGGCGAGCTACGACATTACTTGGCGCATAGATAATTTCGTGGGAGGAAGATTGTTAACTGATTTTACTCCAAGCAACAACACACTTAATGGCAAATCGTTTAATCCTTTGGACATTGGGAACTACACATGTACGGTGTCTACAAGTAATTTAGCGGTAGAATCCAAATCAGAGCAAGGAATAGTGGAAGTCTCAGTGGCAGAAAGTATGTGTATAATTATTTAGAATAATAACTTTAAAACTGACGATGGTGTCATTATGGTTTAATTTTTTGCTTCAGATAGTACTGTCGTTTCAAGGATCACTACTGGTCCATCATCAAGAGTGCTTAATAACCCCAATAATGGTATCATTGACTTCCATTGTACAGCGTCAGTATCATCTTCATTTAAACTGATCGGGTTCTCAATAAACCGAACAGATGGTTTGGAGCAGTTTGAGATAATACGAAACAAGAACACTAATTGTGAAATATCTCCTCCATCCACGTTAATCTGTCGAAAGAAGGATCCCTACAGGAATGCCACGTTGACTTGTTCTTTTGATAAACCATTCAAAATCAACTGTACCCTGACACTAGAGCAATTCCAGACACAGTCATCATACGTTAGTTGTTTCATCACAGAATTTGATGGATCAAGATTGGAAGCTAGTGAAGCAGAGTCTCAAATTGCTGGTATCTTCACACGTAAGTCCTTACATCGGTACTACAGTATACTATAAAGGAAGGCTTGTTCACTTTTCAATTAAGTATCAGTAATTTTATAAGTTTGCATGAATGTTTTGCCCCTAACTCAAACCATCAGTATAACTGTTACAATCCTTGACCCTCAATTTTCTTGTTTTATTGCTGTGGCTATACTATATATGTAAGCCTTTCTTAATCTGGTCATCCATAATTATAAATGACAAAGGTTATAATGCCTTACATAAAGCCGGATTTACAATAAGACGCTAGCACGACATTGTGTGGGCGAGTCGACCTTTTGACGCATGCGCAACGTTTACATTGGAATAGACTTCAATTCCAGCGTCAATGGGTGTTCTGTGAGCATCATATTATAAATCTGGCTTAACTCTAACCCATTATAATAATGTATATTCCTGAAATACCTATATCCATCACATATACATGCGTTATCCTTATGCATGTTCCCTCGTCTGAAATTGCTTTATAATCAGTATTGTAATTAATTTAGCCATGCACACTCCAGTAGTACTGTATAGCGCCAAATTTTCATCCGGCAATAATTTCGTTAATACTCTAAAATAACGTTTCAAACTAATTTTTGTCAAAAAAATTTCATCTGCAAAGTTTGTCAAATTTCGTCATTTGTTGTCTTTCGTACATGAGCTGTGAATCTTACAATTAGAAACAAATTTTCAGCAGAAAAGTTTTCGTCAACAGAACTACCCTGATGAAATTGACGAAATTTATTGCCTGATAAAAATTTGGCACTATATGGTATATAGTAGTGGTGGGCCAGTTAATACTCCATGCAGGGGCTATCCCTTTACCCTTTCAACTATATTGCATGGGGGAATTTTTTATGCTAAGGAAATTAAAAGAGCCTTATAAGTTTTTTTTTGGCCTGTGGCCATAACCTATGTATATACTGTGTACAGAATCCGACTCCTGCTTGGCATGGTATATCCATTTTTTAGCTCATGGTGCATCCTAATATTTCCATTGTCATTATAATATATGTCCTGTTCCTTCTTTCTCCCATGTATACCATGGTATTCTGGCTATTTTATTAAACAACAGCTTTGACCTGTAGCTATAAGCCATTTGCACTGAATGCTGTCTGGTTACCCGGTATGACTCTAAATGCATTAAATAACCTGCATAAATAATAAAGCTAATACTATTAAAAGTGGATGGCGTATGACCTATATACGGTATATGATTGAACTGATTATTGATTGACCAAAGCTGCAGTCTAGCTTGGACTAAAATGGAAGACACCAAACATGCTTCATGTAAAAGATCACAGATAAAAGGGAAATGTGATTTTGGTCCAAGCCACTGTCAGTACAAGACGAGGAATGCACTCAGTGAGCTGTCAGTGGTTATGATGGAGTGGGCAGCAAATGAGGGGTATGCATCAGTTAATCGCACAAGCCTGCATGCATGAGCAGTATTCCAACTTCTTGGATTAGTTTCTATATTTGCACAAAAAATATAGAACAATGAATTGACTGTGCCACCACTTTGTGTTACGTAGATCTAATTATAGAACAGTTATTTTCATACATGTATTATGTACGTGATTAGTGTCCATTATTGTAATAATGCATATGCATTCATGTACCTATGTATATTCCTTCCATCCAGGCTCTCCCAGTATATCAAATAACCCTGATCCTGTGATTACCAGGACAGAGGGAGCTGATATCACCCTCAGTTGTACAGTGGATTCTGAGCCCCAACCCAATGCCATATGGTATAGGAATGGGGCTGAACTAATGGAAGTTACTAATTATATTGATATTAAGGGCATTGATGGCGAAGGAGTTTTTAAAGTAACTCTATACAATATCTCAGTGAATGATACAGGATACTACACTTGTTCCTTTACTAATATTTACCTACCAGAGGAAGTCAGCTATTCCACATATCTCAATGTCACAGCAGCAGCTACTGTAGGTGAGTTGATCAGTACATGGGTTGAGTGTATATATAACACATTGTGCAGACTGTAAATATTGGCATTGCATCAGTGCTATAGTGCGCGCTTGGTTGCATGATATTGATCCGCCCTGCACAAGGGCATATACAAGTAATGATTGATGACATTCAAAAGGTCCTATATTTTAAATAATAATTATTCTCTTTCCCCATTGTATAGCTTCCATCACTAGTACTCCCATTACAACTAACAGTACTAGTACTAATAGTACTTCCATCACTAGTATTCCCATTACCGCAGCTAATAGTACTTCCATCACTATATATAGTACTCCCATTACAACTAACAGTACATCATCAGGTACTATGATACTTATCAATACAGTTAATAATAATTATATTATATTATGGTTGGCAGTGCACTTTAGTGGTTTTAATGTCCTATAGTACTCGTCAGTCTATTCCACCTTATACTGTAATTAATGATAGGAGCCCATAGTTCCTTTTAAAGGTCACATTGAGACCATAACATGCATATACTGAGTTTACATCAATATTGTTATAGCTCATGTGTCCATTATATTAACATCTTGTTTTAGATACACTGGTAATCATGGGAGTTCTTTTATCAATCTTCGTATTCGCTTTTGTGCTAATTCTTGTATTAATCACAATTTCTTTGTGCTTCAAATGGCAAAAGAGAAAACGGAGTTCTCTCAATATTAAATTAAGGCATGCAAAAAATATCATAAAATGTAGGCTCATAATTATATAATTAATTTTATTACACATTCTAAATAAAGTGAATTGCAATCAGAACGTAATACTAATACAACTACTGATAATGGAAGTACTACTCCAGTACAGTCAGCACAGTTTGACTCAATACCACCTGTAGAACGGGCCAGTTCCCACTCAGCAATGCCTCCACTACAAGCTAATGTACCTCAACTGCTGGACATATTCCCTGTCAGTTGTTTGATTGATTCATCTGGTTTGAAAATAATTGAGAAAATTGGTCAAGGTATATAGGTGGAAAAACACATGTATTTTAATATTAAAATTTGAATTAAATTTTGATACAGGAGAATTTGGTGTTGTTTATCGAGGCATTTTGACAAAGTATCATGATAATGAAACAACTGTTATCCCAGTAGCTGTTAAAACAGTTAAACGTAAGTATAATGACTACCATGTGTATAGCACACCCCTGCCAGGGCATTATCGCTTATACACATAAAATGATATTCAATAATCCTGAGGGCGTGGGATCTGAGGGATTATACGCAAGTATATTACGAATGCTTTACTCAGCATACTCTGGTATGATATTCAGTTTACATAAAGTGACCATCAGACTTGGGGTCAAATACTTGTGTATTTGTATTTAATCGTATTTAAATACCTGGTTTGAGTATTTGTATTTGTATTTTGCTGTTCCATGCAGGAATCATGTATTTTGTATTTATATTTGAAATACAATTCACTTTAAATACTCAACAACAGTTGAACAATACAAACTATAGCTCAGACCAGAAAGATGTAGACTAAGCGGTGACAATACTTTTGAACAACTAATGTTTCTTAAATGTAATGATTTCTTTCAGTAAAATCCTTCTTCTAACGTCAATAATAACTATAATAATTGCATGTATAGGTGATTCTATAAGATGCATACACTCATGTAGTTATGCATGTATTTGAAATATTAAAGAAGTATTTGTATTTGTATTTGATTTTGCATCAGTATTTTGTATTTGTAATTGAAATACGTATGTATGTATTTGACCCCAAGTCTGGTGACCATGCACATGGTACTTGAGTGACCAGTAAACAGACAAATGGGAGGCCGATTCTGGCAGCACAAGAGAAACAGATTGACAATAATCTGGTGGAAGTGAGTGGAAAAGGTATTCAAAGGATGCAGCAATTTCCAGTTGAAGAGTCCTTGGCATGCATGCATGTTCAGGAAGAAACTCTTGAAACTCCTATGATTATTAAAAAATGATACTAATCTTATAGTGGGCACACAAATTTTCAAGCAACATAATTAAGGGTCCGATGCAGGTTAAGGGTCCAATGCAGGAATTAAGGGTCCATACTTAAAAAATATTCCCACTATAATGAAAATATCAGTAATATATATCATTCATGCATGCATACCATATATAACATTCCTCTGTATGCAGGTATATATATGCGGTCACGGTTGACTGATCTGTTAGTTGATGAAGCAGAGAAGATGATGAATTTTAATCACTTCAATGTCCTCTCTCTGACTGGTGTCTGTATTGATCTACTCGATTCACTGTGTCTTGTTATGCCTTTCATGAGTAACGGAAGTTTACTATCGTATTTGAGGAAAGAGTCTGCTGACCTAACTGTATCCAAGTCAGCTGATGAAACTATTATACTAGACACTAGGAAACAACTGCTGTCCATGTGTTTACAAGTGGCTAAAGGAATGGCATACTTGGCTGATCGGAAATTCGTTCATCGGGATCTGGCAGCAAGGAATTGCATGTTTGTTAATAATGATAATTATCTAGTGCTATATATTATTTGTAGTTTATATAGGATATCATCAGATGGGATTATTAAAGTAGCTGATTTTGGACTAGCAGAGGATGTGTACAGTTCCGGATATTTCATACTAGATAAGGATTCTATTAATGCTGAATCAGTGAAGCTACCACTCAATTGGATGGCACTGGAAAGCATAAACTTTCGAAAGTTCAATGAAAAGACCGACGTGGTATATGTCATGTACATGCAAGTATTTCCAGCCATTATGTAATAAATTATCCTTATAATAATTCTATAGTGGTCATATGGTGTCCTGTGTTGGGAGGTGTTCACTATTGGGAAGACTCCATATGCTGGAATGAGTCCAAGGGAAGTAGTTAGAATGCTAGAATCTGGAGAGAGACTGGATAAACCAATCCCATCATCTTGTACTGATGAAATGTAAGCCACTGGTACCCATATCACACTGCCAGACCCTCCCACGGAATATAAGAAGGGTCTGGCAGTGCGAGACTATAATATTCTCCACTATAGTCTCGTTAACCAGCCCCCTTTTTCGTCTATACGCGAAAAAAGGAGCTGGTTCTTGAGACTACTATAGTCTATATGCTATGCTATCTAATAATAATTAATAGATATTCACTGATGCTTTCATGTTGGGATGAGTCTCCTAATAACCGACCGTGTTTTACTGACATTGTTAGAAGGATTGAGATACTGTTGATCCCTTTGGCTAAATATATGGACTTAATACTGACCGATGTATTTGATTAGCAGAAGCTACAATCTTTACTGACTACATACATAATCAATAAAGTGTTATTGCTGCAATATGTTAATGTTTTACAATTAATACCAGGATACCCTTTTTTTTTTAATAAGCTTTCTGCCTTGCAATTAAGCCCCCTATAGCTCCCTCTATCAGCACCGTTTTTACCACTAGCTTATTAAAGAAATAAAGACACACATAGAGAACCATATGCATGCAGCTATTCATGGGTATGGATGCATGCCATGATGTTGTGTAGTTTACAATATTATAATAAATACCACGCTGGAGCATGCAGGCAGCAGCAGGCCAGTAGCGAACATATACTACCATACATGTACAGCCAGATAATTTGGTGGCTGGAGAAAAAATATTATTGGCGAATTGGCAGTTCTCATAAAAATTTGTCAATATTAGATACTGCCAAACTATTTCTTCCCTGATTTGCCAAATATATAATTACTGCTAAATTTACTGCCTGTATATAATATATCGTGGTGTTACCACTCAATGGTTTGGGGGAAATTTATTCTTCACTCATACAACTGCTGCAAAAATTATCGCAGCCAATCAAAATACTTTAACAATACAAAGATATCATTGCCCACACTTTTGATGTTACCATGTGTTAAAAAAGTCATTAAATATCATTAATACAATGAATCATTGGTATAAGTACATTGTGAATAGTTGCCGTTAATTAAACCCATGGAAGGATGGTACCGGGATACAATACCAGACCCTATCAACATAATTACTGATACACTGAATAATATACTGTGGAATACCATCAGCTTGCTCTTCTTCCCGCCTAAATTGCATAGTTTATTGAAATAAAGTGAAGTCTCTGTATCATTATTGTCAATACGGCCATTAGAATTAGGGTCAGTTATTGATGGGTCAGTTATTGATGGGTCTTGTCTAGAGCTTACTCCATTAAGTGTTGAGTCGCAGTTCTGTACATCTGCAGTTAAATTTGTCTGTTTTTCGAAATCAGTTCCTTCACTCGATTGTTCCAAGTAAGCCACACCCACTTGATTATTAACCCTGTCATCTCCTAGACTGTCATTAAACAAGTCTCGTTGCTTCAAAGGTTGATATCGTACAGTTTCAATATTAGAACTGCTACCTGAAGCAGCCGTATTATTAGTATCACAGACTTGGCGGCTCCTGTTCATTGCCTTTTCGGCCTCTTTGTTCCAATTCAAACATACCAGTACGATAAAGAGCAGTATGGCTTGTATATACACACATATGCTCAACCCTATCCACATCCCCAATGCACCCATATCCAAAACCACAGCCAGTACTATACCAATGGGTAAACCTATCACATAGGCTATCAGATTGATCACAGCACCTCTAAACTGGTGACCGGCACCTCTTAGAATACCAGATAATAAACCCTAGGGAAACAAAAAGGAGTGGGAGGGGCAGGAGGAGGAGGGCCGGGGAGAGGAGACATAATGATTAAGTGTAGGCTATGAGTCAGTAACATACCTGGGTGTGGTCAGCAATCACAAGGCAACTAAAGACATCAATAATGGTGACTAACTTATCACTGACTTCCCTATACAATATAGAAAATAAATAACCAGCAGTGAATATGAAGCAGTTCAACTGATTGATGTGGATATTACATACTCTTCAGCATTAAAGAGTTCTCCCATGTTGTGTTTGAGCCCCTGTGTAATACAAATAATAGCCACAACTTCAACAACTACCAAAAAAAAAAAAAGAGGAAACACAAATTTAAAAGCCATACTTATCATTAGCAAATCCATTTAGCCACACCCTGCCATACCCACAACTTGGCTAAGTAACTATACTTACAAGTCAGACCAAATCCTACATACGAAGCTCTCTTGGCTTGTTTAGGTTTACCAGCTCCTAGTTCGTTACCAACTCTTACAGATGTGGCAATTGAAATACCTAACGGAAGCTATATACCGGCCAGTATATGAAATAAACAGTCTACATGAATGCTACACAAAACGCATATTCCAAAGACTTACCATGAATATTACTATTGCATAGTTTATCATTATCCCATGGAGTGCCAGCTCTACTTTACTGATCGTACCCAAGATAATGGCTGCTATCTCAAAGCTGATCCATTCAATACAGATCATGGCCATGCCGGGTATCCCCAGTTTAAGGTACTGACCCCACCCCTCTAAACACTCCCAACTCCATCCTACATTAACAGCCATAATAGTTACTAAGGTTACAATATAGACATTATATAATATATGTGTTACACACCTCCCCATGTCTTCTTGTGTAGTTTCCGTATCCTTATGTAAAGCATTAGAACCAATGGTTGGAATGTATACGATAACACTACAACAGTAGCAGACCCTCTATATAGAATAACCAGTAGGTGCATACACATGATGGTGCCATTAGTATATATATATATATATATGCCATGCACTATATTTCTACCTTATTCCAAATCCAAAGCCCAGAATAACTATAGCATTGACAACAACGTTGAAAACATTCGTAAGGAAACCAGCGACTATAAACGGCCAAACTATATTCTATAATAATAAATAATTATAATAATTGTTACTAATTGAATAGTGCAATATACATGTACCTGTGTTTGTAGGTACTTTTGTAGCATTAGATATAGTAGAGCGGGCTATATTTGGAATAATAATATTGTTAAGTAATATATCACACATGTTAATTATAATTTTATTGTACCATTATACAGGGAGTTAATTTTTTGCTGTTTCACAAATTCCAGAATTGCATGTTTGCGTTAGAGCTTGTCGGTATGATACCACTATAAATTATTTTGTGTGAAAATCAACTTTTGGATGAATTTGTAAAACTTTCGAAAATCTCCCAGCATATGATAAACTAAATAAATGGAGTACAATTATTATTGCAATACCGGTAAAGCCAGAATAAATATTTGAACATATTGAGCTGTATACCTACACAGAAAGGGAACGAAATTAACTTGGAATCTTAGAACATCATTTAAATACATATACCTAGCAATGCATGGGTTCTGTTGTAACAGGAGTAATAGGGATTCAGCGTTCAACCAAACACAAGATATAAATATGGACAGCAACAAGCAAATCAACAGACCTACAAATGGAATTAAAGAAAGTGAAACAAACAGTTATAAAAAGAACTCTCATTTACCTCGTTGAAAGATGATACCAACTTGTTTAAAATTACCAAATCCGTATGCCTACAAATATACAAATACTTGACCATATGCAGCTGTGTATATCGTACAGTTCAAGTCAAGACAACGTAAAAGACCATCAATCTGCACTGAGTTAGACCTGGCCTCATTTTCATTGATAATAAATATATAGTAACTTGTATCATGCATATACTCTAATAATTAAGCACAATACAATTGTGTGGGTGGTAAAGATAATTAAATTTAGATTAAAGTCCCAACTCCATACATTACATTAATTAGTACGCGTACTATTACATTAATTAGTACACGTACTATTAATTAGTACGCGTACTATTACATTAATTAGTACGCGTACTATTACATTAATTAGTACGCGTACTATTA
>JAYJLX010056026.1:0-10434 GCA_036873525.1 Chalinula nematifera | reverse complement strand
AAATGTATCATGCATGCCTTATTCATTGAATGTTGAATGGAGCCTGTAACCACCCATGGCCCCACGTACTACCTTAATGAGATTAGGCAAGCTTAAATTCAGTAATAATGGGATTGGAAACTGCGTGGGCAGGGCCGTTTTGCACGTTGTTAGAAATGATTGCGTAATACCTGCAGTATAATCTCTAACCATTGCTTCTCCTACCTAGCAGCAAGTTGATGGCGATTTATTTCAGGTATTTTTATCGTTTGATGGTACCTGAAGAGCAGAATGGTCCTTGCAACGCCAATGAGACACTCATACGCTTTCGAATAATACCAAATTCAAAGTTACTGGAGGTTTATTTTTACTTTTTCTCGCTGTACGAGAAGGCGAAGGGTTATTTGACTCACAAGACAGGCTATTCACATACTTATTAATGTGCTTCATTACTTACAAGCTGAATACTTACTGTGAATTCCCTCTACACAAAATAAAAGGTACACAAAGGCGTCCTGAACCAATTTCTTTTTAGTGTTACCCTTTGCCAGCTGCATGCAAGCTCAATTTTTATTTCAATAGCACAGAACTAACTTGCAATATCGGTAAAGCAAGCATTGTTTAGTATGTTTTGCACTGCAATGATAAATTTCAATTAAAAAATTAATAATGCATGTATGTAATATTACATGATGATAATTTATGTATAATTATCAAGTTCATTCAATGAAATGGGTGTCCATTTCTGCTCCTTTAGTAAAAACAATACACCCCGATCAATATAGATGGAGGAATCTCCATAGTTATAAATAGTCTTTCCTTCATATTTCTTGCTGGTTGGTATGAATAGAATCCCTGCCTCTTCAGCCTAAAAATATATAACAAAACAAAAATCAATTGTAATAATAACTCTATATTACCATCATTGTTCCTGCCAAAAATACTTAAACTAACAGCTAAGTCCGTTCACATTGAGTCGAGTATTTGCACATTGAATTAGTTTATTACTTTATGTGCAAAAAATTATGATTCATAATGTATTATATCTAATGAGCAAATTCTCAATTCAATACGAACAGACTTTAGTCATAAGAGCTAATGCTGATACACAAATGCACAGCTCAGTATACCTATAACAATGCATGTATTACAAACACAATACCTTTTTCTCCACTACGTCTCTGAAGCTTACAGCTGGCATGTTGGCAGAAGGTTGAAGTTGAGATATCTGTAAAAATAATATTACGATGTAAAAATACAATGGAAACTAAGCCACTTAAAGAGGAATGAATACCTTCGCTGATGGCACTCTTTGAGCAGCCTCAGCCGCAGCTCTCCTAGTGGGTGTGGTCAAAAATTTTAATACTACACATAAATAGTAGCCCAACAAAACCCATAGTTGTGACTAATTTAGAGTGTTTTAAAGTAACAAATGATAAAAAAATGGCAGCCATGTTGGTTACTTGGTGTGCAATATTGTATTGAAGGAGTCAGGCATGATCCCAGCTGCTCAATTAATACAAAACTATAAAACATCAACATGGACACTTTTTTTTGCTTATTAATTTTGATAAGTCACATAACATATAAAAACACCCCATAAACTATCCTGTACAGTGGAACCTTTCCACTCTGGACACCATTGGGCCAGCAAAAAAATGTCCTGATTATAGAGGTGTTCTCATTTCAGAGGTACTTTAGTATGGAAGTGTGCTGTTGGGAACTCAAACAGTGTCCTCATTACAGAGGTGTCCGTATTTCAGAATGTCCTCATTATAAAGGTTCCACTGTATAAACTAATAATGGATACCTTTCAGACGTTATAAAGTAGGTGATGTTCTCTTTCATCCCTGGTACCATAGTCCCTTGAACGGCATGATCCATCAGGGAAAGGGCCCGGTTAAAATTAGCCTTTACCAAAGGGTCTGGTAACATTTCCTTAGGAAACAAACCCTTCCATCCATAAAACCTACAAAAAGAAAATAATGTGCAATAAATGAAAAAGCAGATAAAGTAAAAAGTTATGATCCAAAAATAGAGGAGTCTAAGTTTAGGTGGTTGATTGGCTCAGGTACAATCGAGGGGTGGGCAGTAGCCTACGGTATCAGTGAATGAGTTCCTTACCTACCATTTAGTGACTTCGTCATAATTTGGATTACCCTGAAGCCAAGTAGCAAGAATCTATTGAATGGGAAAGTAGACATGGAATGGGAATGTGGACATGGAATGGGAATGTGGACATGGAATGGGAATGTGGACATGGAATGAAAATGTGGATATGGAATAGAAATGTAGACATGAAAAACGATGGAATAGGAATGCAAATATGATGTAAATATTTACCTGTAACCATTTGGGAAAGAAATATTTGACAAACATGTCAACAAAATGGTGGATCGGGATTAGTTCAGTCCAAGAGAATATCCACTTAACGGGACCTTACAACAAAGAGAGAACTCATGAAGCAAACAGTAGTCATAAATCGAGGACAGAGTAGAGAGATAATGTGTATGTGTGTGCATTACCTATTTGTTCATTCTGAGGGTTAATGACGAGTGATTGGAGACACACTACTAATTTAGGAATGACAGTTCTGGAGAGAAACGCTTCCATTACATCAGGTGAGAATACCTATAACAAATAACACAAACTAATAATGAACATTACTACAATAAAGGGTTTATTATTGATTAGAAACACACTATACATTGACAATACAAAAAAAAACTTGGTTTAAATGGAAATAATACATATCTAGACACTCAAACTAACAAACTGCATACATAGCTTTGTTAGGTCCTATACATGTAGGGCATTGACAGTATTATACCTACCTTAACCCATGGCTTTAATATTACATGAGGGGAATAGTCCATTGGCTGTAGGTTACTTAAGGCTCCGCCCAGTTTACGACGAATAGTAGGGTATAAAATACCCAACTGACCCTCTATGATGAATAGAACAATGGTCACGTACTGTGTACATATACATAGAGAGTGGGTTAATTAGGTTATTATTATACCAAATAAGGGTTGCCAGGGGTGGATCCATAGGTGAATTGGTAGTGGATCTGTAGTCGGGTCCCAATTATCCACTTCAATCTATCGGAGAAAGAAAAATAAAATATAATGGTTAGTGCTTGGTTTGTGGGCGTGGCTAACCTGTAGGCGTGGCAGGATTATGCTGTTTAGTATGTTATTAAGGATCCACTCGGGTAGTAGAGGCATCCATAACTGTATCAAATCAACCACACTCTCAACCTACGTGTATAATAATAATAACAGCAATAACACATACACACACACACACATACTGTTGTACATATATACTGATGGGCCACCATTGAGACCCCATTGAAGGTGTCTGAGGTATCCTTCAAAGGGACATTACGCTATACTATTATTCTGGGAGAGTGCTCCATAAAGGGGTTGACCCTTAGAAACATGCGTATTTAATGTAGAGGCTCCACTACACATGCACACACACATATAAAAACACACAATGCATATTCCATCATATAGATTAGCAGCTGTTACCAACCTCAGTCTTGGGCTGCCAGTTTGACAGTATTTGTCTTATCTTGGGCATCCATATTTCCCACATAAGCCTATCATAGGGATCCATTCTAGAGAAAGAGATTGGAAACAGGAAGGAATAAAGAATGGAATAATAACACATTAAAACACAAGTAAAGCACTATACTAGTTTAAATAACAATACTAGCTGATAGTCCACTGAACTGGTTAATGTCTGGTATAGTCTGTGAGGATGATTCCTGCTCCCTTAGGAGCGTCTTCCATTGGCTGAATATGGGTATAGGACCGGACGGATCTTGAAGGACATCCCAACCAACGAGGAGAGACTTGAACTAGAGAAGAGAAGAAATAAGGATAATGTATTGGGTGGTCAGCAGGTGGCCATATACACACAACCTCAAATACTCACAATTGGGAAGACAACAGCTACTGCTAATGCTGAGAGTTCATATACCTGTAACAACAACATAGAAATAGTGAGGGAGGTGAAGGAGGGGTGGGGAGGGGGGGCGGGGCGGGAGGTAGGGATATTTGATACCTTATACTCGTAGGGGAACTTCAGTTGAACTTGTGATAGCTGTGTCTCACATTCAGTAAGTGTCAGTGTGTTTGAATTGTCACCTCTTATCCTCTGTTCGAACCTACGAAAGTCAAAACAATATAAATATCTTACATATGATACCACATACACATACTCCTCTCCTCCCTCCCTCTCCCTCCCTCCTCTTGTTCACCCTCCTCTCTCAATGTCTATCTCACATGTCCACTACAGTAAGTATTTCCTGAAGCTTCTCCATCTGTTCCTCTTCATTGGTTACTTCTTCTTGGAGTCTGGATTTCTCGTGGCCAAGGTTCACCATTAGATCTTGATTATATCTATACTGCTTGTCCATTTGAACGATATCATGCTCAGTTTTATCCACCAGTAAGTCAAGGTTATGAAGTAATTCGGGTAGAAATACTTGATCTATAGCAATTAAGGAACAACATTCAATTACATACATGTACCATAGTACGGGTTATTTTCACAGGTCCAAATTTTTGCAATTACAATGCTTTGAGATTAGCATGAATATTCTTGTGATTTTAATTTTCACGAAATTGATAGTAGTTGGATAGGGTTTTTATTGGTTACATTGTTTAAATTTTCATAATGGCAAGTGCTATTAGCAAAAATAGCAAAAATTCCCACCTAGCAAAAATATAATACTCTACGGTAACATTTAAAAACCTCAATATAAATAATATTTTTTAACCACTATATAGCAAACTACACGACTGGATGTCAACATAAACAAATACAAAAAGTAAAAATATAGAATTCTTTTGTAACATTAATGTTTACATTGATCAATATCTGGTCATATATGTAGTATAAATAATATGATAACCAACCTATTGTATCAGAGCTCTTAGCCAGCTGCTCCTTGAGGTCGCCATAGTTACTCAGTACCCGGGCTTTTTTCCCGGTCATATCAATCACCTTTATCTTGGATTCTCCACCCAAGAAACTGTTCCCTTTCCCTACTCCTTTACCCTATTGAATGTAGGTATGATAACGTACACTATAATCAAACTGTATAGGATTAAGTGTTCCACCCACGCATAGTAATACATAATAAACCAACAATTAATTAATGCCAATGAATATTAATGAGCACATATGCCAACTCCAATGTGCCCATAATAGTAACCTTGGTCTGGTCAGTTAGTGCTGTCTCTCCTCTTAGCTCATCCAGTGTCTTGAACTTGTACTTGACAGATGACTTCTTGTCTCCTGAAGACGACCGCCATTGCTCCAGTTCCTGTTGAAACTGTTCTTCCTCTTCTTCTTCTTCAGAATCAACCACAGGCACAGGATGTCTACCAATCGTCTTGAGAGAGATATAGAGAAAGAGGGTAAAAGAGCAAAGAGTATAATACGTACAGTACACAGATGAACATGTTTATATAGCAACTGACGGTTCTTTCTGACGACTGTCCGAGTTCTTTCACTTTTGAAGCCTTTACCGGATTCACTATGCCCTCTCCACTGCGACCCAACCCTTTACCAGGCACATAACCCATCTAATGGTGGTGATATAGAACGAACCTTAACAGAAGAGGTTCTATACAGTATTTCTATGAATCTTAACTACCTTCTGAAGCATCTTGCTACCAAATCCTGTCGTGTGCTTCTCCCATTTACCCCAGTCTCTATCTGACACCATTAGCTCTTTCTTCTTTCTCTCCACCATCGTGTTTGACCTAGCGAGATTGTAATTAAAGTTTGCATGATTTTGTCTAGTTATTTAAATGTAATGTACATGTATGTATAACGATTAATAGTGAATATACATACAATAGTGCTCTTTGTGATATCATGATATAAATCAAGTGGTTTTGCGCATGCATAACTTATGGAAAGACACATGTAAAAAATCAATGTTTACTATAATAGAATGCATGTGGTTTACCACTATTGCTCAGTATACTAGTTATATTCGCTAAAAAACCTTTTCTTTCTCTTCTTGTCAGCAGCCATCGAGCCCTTACTCTCTGATTGTGATGGCTGCTGGGTAGGGAACATGTGGAGTTGGCGGTTCTTTTCTAGTGTGGCAGTTTGAAATGATCCCACACCAGCTGATCCTCCCTCGCTACCAGTGCCTTGTTCCAGTTTCTTCTGCTCGAAACTGCTCAAAATGTAATCCACTTGTTCATCAATGTCCTTAAGGGAGAGAGAGAGAGAGAGATAAAGACAAGTGCATGTAAATAAGTAAAAAGAATATGCTATAGTACGTCAACACTGACTTGGTGCCAGTGAAGTAGCTTGGATCTAATAGTCTCGATACTTCTTTTTATTAATAATCAAAAATGAACAACGTGAACCAAAGACTAAAGAAATGATAAAATGTGCGCTTATTTATTGGGTTCTATGTGTCTGATGCCAAATGATGTCACAATTTGACTAAATATGGTAAAAAAATGAGTGTGATGCAATATCTAAATACAATAAGGGTGGATAAATTTTTTAATGAGATGACTGTGTGTAAATTAATGTAGTTAAGGGAAATTCTGAGTCTACTACACCAGCTAAAACTTAAATACCTTTATGATAGGAGGAGATATTGACTTGAGAATTGCACCATTGGAATCACCTCCAAATTCCACTTTTGTAAACTATATACTGATTAAGTCAATAGTTCAGACCATTTTAAATGGTTTAAACTCGTACATTATACACTAAAAGGTGCAAAGTCCACATTCCCACATATATGCTGTCTTATGGAAATGTGTAAATTTGAACATTTTTTTTAAAACTGAAAATCAAAGTCAATCTGGACATACTATAGTTTTATGGCAAAGAACATGTAGCTCCTGAATTCTGTCAGGTTCCATAACAATCAAGTACAACATGTATTCTAGTATAACTATGAGTGGTTGTTATAATTAATTATAATTATAAATTAATGCAATACTTGCTCATCAGGGTCGGACTTGTCACTGTCTTCATCTTTGCTCTTTGAGGACGAAACGAAATTAATCCCTCGGGTTACATCATTCCTGAAATTATCATGCAACATAAATTACATAACACAGCAATACAGGTATTGCGATAAGATTATTAAATAAACTAGAAGAGGGTGTGACCAAACCGACCGCACAGTCGGCTTAGTATATACATGTGTTAAAGAAACCCATAGATCACATAACAAACACTAGACAACACGTGGATATAATAATTAGTCTAGTATGAGAGAGATTACTGTACTTTTCATCGTCTTCTGAATCCGGATCTGCCCACATTCCGTATATTGCGTCCTCTTTCCTGAATCTTCTACGTCTCCTTGTACCGAATTCATTAGCTATGTCGTCCTCTGTTATTTGGAAAGACTCGTATTCCCCATCGGAATCCATCCCTGCTCAGATTTATGAGAGCAGTAAGAAGAACAGAGCAAACTCTGCAAAGTTGAAAGTTGTTCAAACAAAGTTTCACGTTGTTAGACGACTACACTACAGTCAGAAAAGGGTTAAAGTATTAAAATTTAAATGGAATTAGCCGGCCTAGCTATCGCGCGCTCCCAGGCCACCCACGCAAAGTTGTATGATTGATTTTCAATAGAATGGGAGGGGCTGGTCGTTGCAAGACCCGGCCATCTATGACCCGGCAATGGGCATGGAATGTGCTCTTGGATATCTACATAGATCTATACTGAATAAAGTAAATATTCTTAAACATAATTATTATATTTATAGTCTAGTACTGTATTTTTTTTAAATCGTTCTGAACGGCATGAGCAATCAGGGTTCGAAGTGATTCGAAACGAGCTATAGGGACTGAATGTCTCATCATAGATGCATGGTGGCATACTATAGCCTCTAGACAATTACAGGTCAGGTACGGCAGTATATCACTATAATATATATCAAAATAATCATACATTTCAACCTCTAGCTAAATTGAAGCTGATAATTTTTCTATTCACTTAAGAAGGACATCAAATGCACTTGAACCCAATGTCTGCTTCATGTAGAGGTTCAACTGTATAAAATGGCTTATGTTCACACAATAGAGGAAGATACTCCATGCATGTGCCTGACTGATACTCCATGTGTCTGACTGATAAAACATGCAAATTAGGAGATCACTTATAGCCGACACTATACAAACAGTACATGTTAGCCAAATACATACGCATATGAACAAACAACATATTATGCACAATTAAAGGGGTGGCCAATCGACAATATCATGATTGATTCATAAGTGCTTAATTATGACATAAAAAGTAGAGCTCATGCATAAACATGCTGATACGAAATAGTTGGTGCAGGGGTCTTAACACTGCTGGAACTACATACAGTATGGTTAATGGCTTAAGTAGTGCCACTATAAGGCATTAAATTCATATTTTTTTTTACTTATATGACTGTTCAATCCACTCCAAGGTAATGAATGCAATTGAGTTCTTCTTTTAAAACTCCTGTATAAGCTAGGCAGCCAGCAGAGCGCGACGGTGCAGATACTTATACGACATTGTATATGTACAAAGGTGTAGGTATCTCAGTAAGTATAAGTGTATCTGAAAGTATCATAATTTTTATTTGTCATGCTTATTCATGCCACACCCATTTTACTTGGAAAATGCCCACTTAATTGTCTCACGACACATGATGTGACGTATGAAAATTATCTTTGAAAAAAAAAGTGGACCATTTTATCAAAAGAGGACTACTAACTAGCCTATAAAATTCTAACAATATTGCTTTAATGTTCAACTGTATGTATACTATAAACTGACACACATATCATGCATGCATGTGTGTATAGTGTATGTATATGTAAATATTGAGTTTAGTTGCTTTTAATTCCTTCTGCACTTCATCTCGGTAAACTTGAGTGTTACCTTCGGCTTCCATGGCAACCATCGAATCCCATCAAATGAACTCCGGGGAGTCCTCATATATTTCCCGTTGAGGTTGTAGTCATAGCATGTATTATACCACCAACCCCCTCCATAATCAACAGCACAGACCTGTGAGCTAGCATCGTTATCTTGATCTTTGGTGGAGAACTTCATTCCATTCCAAAGTCGTCCATTACTGCTTGGTTGACTCCTTTTTCCAGCCGTACCGCTATACCCACTCACTGATATAGTATACTTGGATGCCTCATCACCAATACTGAAGGAGGAGAACTTAGCATATGCAGCATTGTTGGCAAAATCACGTAGATCTACCCTTAGAGTATTTGAGCTGGCTGTTAGTCGATGTATCTTGTCCAGTCCGAGCCAGAATTCGCCTGAGAGATCACCGAATCCTTGTTTGTAGTCAGCCCATTTACGATAGAAGTCAACAGATCCATCCTTTCTCCTCTGGAACACGACCCATCCACCACCATCAGTATTCATATCACAGTATACCTATATAATTATAATATACATGTGTTTTAAGAGAGAGAAAAAGAGTGAAAGAAAGAAAGAGAGAGATAGAGATGTGGTGAGAACGAATTATAAAAAAAAGAATAATTGAAAGTGCAATGATCCGTAAATTATAATCTATATACTTACTTGGAAGCTTTTCCCGGAATCAGGTTTAATTGAATAAACCCCACTTTGTGTTTTGCCTGCTTTTTGCAATGCTTTACAATCTTTATATTCCACATGTTTATCACTTGTATCATCCTCACTGCGGATCGCCTCTCTTATAGCCTTGAGCTCATTCACAATCTTTTGTGTCATAGTTTTGATAGAATCTATGGCACATTGGCAATCCTTAGCACAATCTCCCTTTGTCATGCTGGCCACTTCATGCATGCACTCAACCTGCAGTAGTAAGAAACTGAACAATACGTAACACCTGAACAACATCTGGATCAAAATGTACTGATATTGAAACTAAAAGGAAGAATAGGCAATGCCTGTGTTCAAGAGTCATGCATGCATGCATGCATACTGAATGGTGATCTGCTCTTTATATATCTCAGTATGGGGTGCTGTTTGTGAAAAGGCTATACTATGTATATAGTTCAAAACACATATTAAAGAGATTTACTGCAGCTTCACTCCCACAACTATAGCCTTCTGATGGATATTAAAACAGTTAATTGGCAAAAACAAATATCAGTACAAACTATCACTGACGTTTAATAAACAATTATTATATGTACTACGACAAGCATTTGGCATGGCAATAGATATCACAAACTATAACAGGGAAATATCACTGGCACCATTATAAGAGTCCGACGTTCTATAATATTACTTTATGTAGTACAGTGTGGACTTGTTGGTGTGATAAAAGCTTTGTGTTGACAAACTATGCTGTTTATATTGGACGATGAAGTGCATATATATATATATATTTGTACCATGACTAGTTCTAATTGACCAATCAGATTTGAGTATAGCAGTGCTATAAATCTTGTATTGCACTCCGG
>JAYJLX010056015.1:0-10438 GCA_036873525.1 Chalinula nematifera | reverse complement strand
CCTTTTACTTGTGGTAGTTCCTTAAACCCTTTAGCAATGGTGAGTCGTGTCACTGCAGCAGCCTTTTACTTGTGGTAACCCTTAATTTAGCAATGGTGAGTTGTGTCACTGAGCAGCCTTTTACTTGTGGTAGTTCCTTAAACCCTTTAGCAATGGTGAGTCGTGTCACTGCAGCAGCCTTTTACTTGTGGTAACCCTTAATTTAGCAATGGTGAGTTGTGTCACTGAGCAGCCTTTTACTTGTGGTAGTTCCTTAAACCCTTTAGCAATGGTGAGTAGTGTCACTGCAGCAGCCTTTTACTTGTGGTAGTTCCTTAAACCCTTTAGCAATGGTGAGTCATGTGTCACTGAGCAGCTACTTTTACTTTTACTTCTGGTAGTTCATTAAACCCTTTAGCAATGGTGAGTTTGTATATTGCAGTTCCATTAACCAAAATTACCACTCCCTCAGTATTATTAGCTGTATATGATCTTGCTATATTGTGCTCACGACTCGGTGATTCCAACCTTTTATTGGATTCATTACTATAGAATTAAAATGCATAATTATATGCCTCAGTATAGCTTTATGAGAAAAAAGTGATCTACATAAATTGTCACATGCATCAATGCATGCATATACACATATAGTGTGGCAAGGAGATAGATATGCTGTTTCTGAGAGATAGTAGCTGTATGACGAAAGGAGCCGATGTAATCCTTACACATGGTGGTACTACAAATTAACAAAGTGGTTAGTATCATCAGTACTAGACACCTGCCACAGAAAACACCACTATAGGAAGAAAAAAGATCAATATAACTGCATTATTGGCATGCAACATGCATGCATACAAGTATTTGTGTTAGTTACAGTTTTGTCTGCAGAATCTGTTGACCTGCCATGATTTCTGCTGTGGCTGTTTAGGTCAGTCACTGTTTTAGATCAAACGATATAATATTGCATGCATATGACATACCCTTAGCATATCCCCGCAAGTTTTCAAAAATTGTTTTCTCCCATCAAGCCATTGTATGGCATAATTGATTACCTGATAACATATATCGGTTAATTACTTAAACACATGACTCTTAGTGTGTGTATAAATTAATTGGAGGTGTGTTATAAATATGGTGGATAGGCTGAGATAAATTTCGTGACAATTTACTTTGTTTTAGGAGTATTTTCTGGTTGCTGAAGCTCAACTTCAGCCTTTGGATGACAGTCTCAGATTAGATTATCTTCTTTCTAATCCTGAGACAAAAAAAAAGGTGACAAAAAAAATAGAACTTTGGTGTTTCTACATTAGCTGATACATCACATCTCGATCAAGATCTAGTTTTTTATAAAGATCGCTTTGTGTTTACTAGTTTTGTTTGCTAAAGTTATGGTTATTTACGTACTTTGCTTACAATTCTCTAAAGTGAGCACATAATTTTGTCATTAAATGCTTTAAAAGCTGTTTTACGAAACATCAGCTTGTTTGCTGCTTTTTTGTTATGAAGTCAGTTTTCTTTATTAATGTTCATTATTACAATTAACTATACTGCAATTTTTTACCAATGAAATTTTTTACCAATGAAAAAATTTACTAAACTGCCTGAAGCTAATTAAGATATCTTTATTACAGATTAATTCACAAACAACATGAACAAACAGCTTGCATATCGATCATGGTTGTCTTCATAAATCTCAGAAAGTTATTCTTCTACTTTTATGGAGAACGAATTATTCAAAGTCATACTGTTCACATACTTCACTGTCATTAATAAGCAAGAATAAAATTCAGCTAAAGCTGACTATCAATGAGATGTACTTAACAACCCTCCAGTATACAATATGTACATCATCTGCATAATTGACAACATAAACAATTAAGTACTTACAACATCATCACTTGTTTATTAAACATTACTGTCACACTTTCTGCTTGAACTATTCCTCGCTATAGGCTTCGACAAGCTTGGGATACATAAGGGACAGCCACTGCCAGAAATTTTTAAAATTACTAATACTGCTGAAGGATATTTATCTGTGAGACCGCCATTTTCAAGTGAAAACGAGGCATCATATTTCACTACTGTTTTTTTTCATACTCGATTTCAAGAGTCTGACCATCTTTCAACGGCATCCAAACATGAAATAAAAAAAATCTGCATGCAACACCTTAAAAAAGCAACTTTTGCATAACTGATGATTATAACGGGATAATTTCAGCACATAAATATTACCGGGTCATACTTATCCCACCTCCCTCCACTGAGCATTTTCCCTAGCATTAAAGTGGCCAAATTGAGTCGCCTAACCACAATTACTTTACTTTAAACATTTTTACAGAGCCATGTAGTCCTACCAACCTTGTTCAGCTTCAGTTATAATTCCATGCAGGGGAAATATTGCGCCCACCCTCCCCAGCACTGTCTTTTCGCCATGCACCCTCTTCGGCAGTCTAACCAACGCTTTCTAACCTCCCTACTTTTTCTAACCCTCATCCTTCCTCTATATACCTTTCCCAACAGTTATTCTTCTTCATACCCTCCATCCTGCAGAACTTGTGTGATGACAAAGTTCGTCATGTATATGTGAGATTACTCTTTTGTCAAAGCTTTCAAAATGAATTGAAAGCTCTTTATGGAGGACCAGAGCCTTGCCAATAAATGCCTTGCCAAATAAGCCTTGCCAATAAATGCGACATACCCTTTGTTTCTGTACTTTCTATATATACAGAACTGTTGCGATGGGCAAAGGTATCATCTTCAGTACTGAACGATAATAATTGCTGCTGTGCCTTTTGCATGACTGCTCCAGCTTTGCTGATTCCAATTATTTCACAAAAAACCTGTAATGGCCACTGTGGCCGACACAAACCTGAAACCTAAGCATACATTTGATATTTAATCTTGTAAGTTTCAGCATTGAACCCACATGCATGAATACATAATTAAAATATGCAGCTGTATAATTATAGTGCATGCCGGCATAGCATGTACTGTTCAAACTTATAACTGGCCTCAGTGCAATTCAGTGTCACTGACTGACAAACTGTGTCAGTGACTATGGTATGGGCATACCATAATTCTGGAAATTTTCAGCTGGAAAAATTGCAGTATTGTAAATTTTCATTTAATTTATTTTCGTAAATGAGCTAAATTTATACAGGTGCTATATTGTGTAAACAATTTTCATTGTTTTAACTTCCGTAAACTTTGTGGCTTTACGGAAATAAAACCACCGAAAATTTCCAGAATTACGGTATAATAGTTTATATAGGTTTATAATATTGCCACTACTTAATACAGCTATATAGTGCTGATATGTTGAAAACACTTACATTTACTTTTAAAAGTATTTCCACTAATTGGCCATTGGAAATAGATTTGAAATCTGTGCTAAGCTCTGTCTCTGCATCGGCACCTTTATAAAATATTATAAACACGCACTGTCACAATTACAAGGCAAGTATGTAAAACATGCATGTATTTGCATGCATGCTGGTTATCGTTTATATAATATTGCATGCTGATGCATGCGACATACCCTTTGTATAGCCCCATAAGCTATAGAAAAAACTTCTTTGGCCGATCAGGCCATTGAATGGTTGAACTGTAATAATCGGTGTCTCACACTGTATTATGTTCAAATTTTATTTTTCAAAGGTGAAAGTATTGTTTTCCGTGTAATTATAGTATGTCTGGTTAGTATCCAATTTCAATGTCACGAAATAGCCATGGATTGGGGTTCCTGCCAGAGCAAAAGGTGTTGTCCATTTCATTATTATTGCAGTGTGGCTGATTTCCCGTATGGAAAGATTCACACCTTGTAAAGGCCCTGCAAAAAAATATAATTATAACAACTCAGTTACTAAAACACAATTTTTCACAAGGTTTTCACCAAACCTTGTGAAAAGGAAATTTTTTCCTGTATTTTCCCTGTGGGGGGGGGGGGGGGGGGGGGGGGAAAAAAATTTGTCCACACACCGTAAAAATGACGGTAGTTGTTTTGGTAACAACCCGGGTTGTCCACTCATTGGTTTAAATATGACAACCCAAAAGTTGTTAACTTGTTACCATGGAAACCTTTGATCTTTCCAAAGGAAAATCCCTCCCTTAATTCCAGTAATGGTCGCACTGGAGTGCACGAAATTTTTTCATAGGATATCGACAGCATAACGTTCAACTTTAGCCAACTAACTTACTAAAATGTAGAGATTTAATTTTGGGTTGTAGGGTTGTTATATTTAAACCAGTGAGTGAACAACCCTATTTTTACAGTGTGCTCTATAAACGAAGCAACAACAGCAGTTGTGAGGAGTTTTTAGAAAATATACTGCACTGCTTTGCTTCAATGCACTCCGAGTTTCCTTGACTGGAAGGCAAGTCCCCTTCACCCATGTCCTCTCCCTCCTCAACTGATGCCAGGACTTCGATTTCACTACCTGTTGTCAAGGAACCTCGGATTCGGGCATCGGGGTAGCCATACCAAGTCTTATGGTCCCCCGTACCCATATCCTCGGCGTTGACAATGACTTCATCAATAACATGACTAATGCAGATCTATGATGCCAGGAGTGATGAAAAATTTATTATGGTATGTCCAAAGACCATGCTTTCTGTAGTTGGCTCATTTGGATCTTCATCAACATCTGGAAAGTCATGAAGGCAATGGAATCGAACACTTTGAGATCTTCATCAGTGGGTTGACTAAAGGTAGCAAAGTTAGCTTTAGCATTAATTTTGAAAAAGGGCCCGCCACTTGTTGTCAGAACAAAAACATAATAATTATAGATAATATTATTAATATCAGCCGGGCCGGAGATGGTGGGGTTTCCAATGATAGTTCCAGAGGTGTTGCCAATTATATTTATAGGTCTTTCCGTAAAATATCAGATATCTTTGACTTTAAAACATTAGCTCATTGAAATGCTGCTTCTCGAGTGCCAGTTAAGCTGTCATACTTTGCTCTACAGTCCTTGCACTATAATTGACTAAAAGTTAGCTGTAAGTATATAAGTTCATTTCATAGTCACAACAGGAACATATTTCTGACAAAATTTGAATAAATTTCTACAAAATAACAGTGGTAACTATGGCATACATGCATTACAATATGTTTAAAGTATGCTATTACTTTGTGCATTTTAGCTCTTCCCCACAGCCCGGAACGGACTGCTTATGCACCACCCGAATATTAAGGGGTCTGGAGTCTAGACATCCCCATATCTTGGGTAAATTGGTCTAGAAACAAATCTCGTGAAATCAGTCATACTAGTAAGTGACGAAGGTGGAATGTCTGAGTATCTGGATGACTCAGAGCTCATAGTACTATAATGATTTGGGTGATGAAAGCTGTTGGGTTAAGGCATAGTTTCGATATATATGATATTAATTGGGGTGGGATGGGCTCTTCTTCCTTTGAAGTACCTTGGGAATTATTAGGTGATAGTTGAATGTTATATTGTAACCTGAACTGTATAACGAGGGAGCATCTTGCGTCAACTATAATAAAATCCCCTCCTCTACTAAACTGACAATAGCCATCAGTATATGGGAGGAAAAAAAGATTAATATTGACTGCTTCACTGGAATTGTTTCCTTCTTTCATTATATCATACATATACATGTACTTCTGTTTATTGATTCCGTTGGAGAAATTACTCTTTTACTTTCATGTTTCGGAGTTGGGAAAACAGTTTGTGTAAAGGTCCCCTGGAGGTGGTTTATTGAGGCAGAAGAATGACCACCCGGCCAAACTATCCTTATCTTTCATTGTATCGACCGCTATACTGTGTTTCTAAAAACATCATCGTAGAAACCTATGTTTAGAAAGCTACTCAGTCCGATCTGCAGGATTTACAGAGGTTGGTAGTTAATTACAGTGGAAATATTCAATGACAATCAGTAGAACAATGAACAATCTATTATTACATTATAGAACAATTGTAATCTGATCTAATCACTGACAAAGTGAGTGCCCACAATTTGATGATCGCTGCCAATGAATTAAGGGACATAGAAGTTGGATCAGCAATCACTTTAAGCTCACGATTAATTGCTAATAACAATGGTAATAATTCACAATGCAATCTCTTATACCACGATTATTGAATGCCTCCTTACTGGAAGTCTCAGTACATGTATTCATTCCCCAATTGCCATACCATAGAACTAGGCAAAAAAAAAAAAAAAAGAAAAAGCTGTTATTTAATATACATTATAAAAAGTTTTTCACATGATTTAATTTTTGCTATTTTTTTGACCACAAAAAAAATAGATACCGGCAGTAACCACTATAACTATAGTATAACTAATAATTTTGTTTTCGAAAATACTGTACCAATAAAATGGGGTTTCACCTGTGAAGCATGAACTAATCTTCTAATGGTAGTGTTAAGCTTGTTCCATTGATAAAGAGCTGCACGAGCAATCGCCGAATTATTACATGCCTTTACTAGTTTGGTTTTACTGATCGAGATGTGCCCTTTTTTGTCATAAAATTTAATTTATATTAAAAAAATAGCTAATATTAAACAGCTTTTTCCAGCTGGAGGTTGTTTATTGAGGCAGAAGAATGACCGCTTGCGCACTTACACTTCGGCAGTCTAACCAACGCTTTCTAACCTCCCTACTTTTTCTAACCCTCATCCTTCCTCTATATACCTTTCCCAACAGTTATTCTCCTCCATACCCTCCATCCTGCAGAACTTGTGTGATGACAAAGTTCGTCATGTATATGTGTGATTACTCTTTTGCCAATTAAGCTTTCAAAATGAGCTGAAAGCTCTTTATGGAGAACCAGAGCCTTGCCAATAAATGTCTACAACACAACAAAGAGGAATATTGTTGTAAAAAATGGACACCAGTGAAAATCATGCAGACACCAGAATTAGAATTACAGCAATACGTCCATTGAGAACCTAAATTGGTACGTCTTGGGTGCCTTTCCCATTCACTGGAATGACTTTCATATAAGCCTCTGTATAAGTGTTTAAATATGCATGGGTATCAGTATTTTGGCAAAATTTTATATTGGTGTACAGTAGAACCTCTGTTTAGTGGACACTTAGGGGACAGAGCATTTCATCCATTCAATGGAGGTGTCATTTACACAGAAATAATTTTTTTTCTTGCTGTATTAAGTTGTTAATTTTGTTGTTGTTAACTTAAGATTTAAAAGTACATTGATTTGTTCAAAGCAGTTTGATTGCATTGAACTGCTTCGACTATAGAAGGGAAATCTTGTATGCACGTGGAATAGATTTATAAGTGGTCGATGATATCATGACCATATTTATTGTTAATCGCTTCTATCATATGGGTTACTCTTGTTTTTGCATCTTTATATTGGGAAAATGGAATTGACCCTATTATTGTTTTGCAAGGGTTGGACAACTGCATATTTATGTTATTGTATATTTTTGTTCTTTTGTTAATGGTATTTTAGTTTACTTGTTAAAATTATAATAATTATTTAATTACAATTAAGTAGTTGCATGATTACATGTAATTGTATATTCTGATATTCATGTATTTTTTGTTTTCTTTCGCAGAATTATACATGCATATGTATCCAGTTTCTATACGAGATATCTGATCCTCATTCATCCAACAGTATACTAGTGGACGGTCGCATGGTTCAGTCCATTAGACAATCCCTAAGGAGCTCTTTACAAAGAAGAGCATCCATCACCTCTGCCAATGAAAGTAGCCGTTGCTGCTGTTATGGGATAGTGTCCCCAATGGTCTATCTCACTAATGACCAATATTCAAGCTGCAGAAGAAGTCAACAACATGGTGGAATCTCCTCACAAGGTTACAACTGATTCGCTCAATTTTAACGATGTATTGCGCAATGAATGGTCTGTTAAGATTTTTCACTTGATTTATGTTTGTGTCATATAGTATCCATATAGTGTTTGTATTAGTTTGACTGTAAAAAAATGTTTATTTCAACTTCGTTTTTGTTTATCTCCCTTATAGTCTTGTTTAAATTCAAATTTTATATAGAATTTTTTATATTGCACCACCCATTAACATTTATATCACTTAATTTTAATTGTTTTTATTCTCCCAACAATGTTCCTCAATCCTTTCCTTTAATGATAGCATATACATTTTTATTATTTCTACTTTGTATTGTAAACTTTTAAATGATATAGGTACCTTTTATCTTATCACATTAAAGACACTAAACCAACACAAATCAGTAGCAGTAATCTGCGAATCCCTCACGTGCACTCTTCACTACTTACTGTCCCTCACAACACCTTGCTTTTTGGCAAGAAACTAGAATGAAGAACCTGGCTGAACCATGCAGTGAAAACTACTTGGCAATCAATGGGTTAAAAATACAAAATGTGAAACAAAAGCATGGCATCAAGCTCCATGCTGCCTATAACTGCATGAACCATTGATTTTGCTTGAAACACTATGACGAAGCAGTTTGAATAGCGGCATTTGTTGCTCTTATGATCTTAGGTATATTGTAGAAAGTGCAAGTTACAGGTCTAAGCTCACACCAGGAAGAAAGATACAGACTTCTGAAGGAACGCCATTTTGCCATATTTCAGTGCATGGCCATTAAACAAGTTCTGAGACATTAATTGAAAAACAAATAATATATACGTGGGATTTTTACAAAACTAACTTGACTTTGCATCAACCTATTGAGCCAACAAGCTCAAACACATTCTGCCACTTACCACACTATCCGGCCAAGAAACGACTAAAGATGAAACTACAGTGATAGCAAAATAGAGATCACTGGCTAACTGCTCAGCTAATTTTAAGCCTAGGAACCATACGACAGCTCTGCACTAACAGTTTAAAGTGAATTTTTTGCTAACACACATACAGCCGAACTACAGACACTATACTTGTAAAGTTTTTATAGTTTCCTGTCGTAGGGCTTCCCGCTTGTACCCACCCATGTATCCCTCGCTAAAGGGAGATCTGATTTCGATAAAGTGTAAGTCTAGTGTTCATATCTTAAAGCATTGTGAAAGCCTTTATTATTTTTTATTATACGTCAAAGTCAACATAAACAGATTATAACACTGTCAAAAAAAAATAGAGACCATAAATGGGCTTTCACTTAATTAGGAATGTGGCATTAACAATAGTAAAATTTGGTTTTAATGGAAACGGCACATGCAGTACATGTATCTAGACACACAAATAAGATCACTTTATTGTACAAAACAACTCTAACACATTTAGCATAATTAACCCACCACAATGTCTCCTTGTATCAGGTGCGTGTTTAACTCTGACTCCCGCCGATGTGAGTACCCATGTAGCTGATAGCATAGTTATCCAGAGGGATGGCATCCACTTTAACACTGGGCATGGCTAAACTTCGCCAGCCCCCACTCACCTAATAAAGATAATTTCAATTATTAAAACATATACTATATATATATATATATATACAGGCTCGTACATGGTTACATACACATTGAACTATAAATAACTATAGTGCACTGAAGTGCGAACCCTCACCACACTATGCAATGATTACCACAAACCACAGTGATAATACAGATCCACACATAATACACAGATCCATCAAGTGATGATTACTGCCATGATTCAAGATGATAGAGGCCTAGCTTGTAAAACATTTTGTGCACTTGCAAATTGCACTGGTGTATTACAATTTTGCACTTGCTAATAAAAATTTGGCAGTAGTTAATTATATTATGAGCAGTCGGAGCCTCCTAATGATGAATAATGGAGAAGGCCGCTTTAAACAAAGAAACCAAATAAGCTGATCTTTCGTAAAACAGCTTTTGAAGCAACAAAAGGTATATACAAACCTACGTACTTCTAACACCAAGGTACAATAACAGATCAAGTTTTAGAACGATTCAACCAAGCACATGGCTGAACTGCTCGAGGACAAAATCGTGTGCTAACTTGTGACATCTAAAGCTACATGTATCTCCACAAATAACCTATTTTATTGTCAGTTTTTTACATACTCTATGGTATGATAGTATTAAAAAGCTTACCAAAGTTTCAGAAGCCAAGATATGTTTTTCACTGAATAACTCCCGAACGATCCAGATGCTGAAAAAAGGACAATAAACAGGTTGCATTGATGATGGTAGCCTTCCTTCTCAGAAAGTTTAAAGAGATTTGGCTGCTTAGTCAAGGAGAACAAACCGTTCAAAGTGAAAAAGCTTAACAAACAGTTTGATAATTATGTATATCTTCTAGTTTTACCAAACGTATAGTAAAGGGGTTTGTGTAGTCATACAATTCTTTCAGTTTGATTTGGTTGTAAACCATTTTTTTTTGTCAATTAGTGTACATGTATGTGTACACGCAGAGGAGGTTGGTCATGCGTCATTAATCACGTGACCAAGATCTCACTTCAAGATGGCCGACCCGATTATTGCTAAGATAATATTCCTTTAAAAATCACTGATACTTCATATTCCTTCTAAGTAAAGGGAGT
>JAYJLX010056004.1:0-10439 GCA_036873525.1 Chalinula nematifera | reverse complement strand
GTCAAATTTTATTTGTTTTAAATGAAGTGAATATACATGCATATCCGCGAGGGTTCAGCACTTTAGTGCTTTCATTACTCATTGTGTTTGTTTCCATTAAAAAAAAAAAATTAAACCCGATAATATTGTTGTATATTACATGTGTATTTATTGTATCAAATATATAACTAGCACAAAAGTAAAAATCTCTCGCACTCTATTTCATGTAGAAAAATTTTCTCGAGCTCAACTATAATTTTCTGGTTGCAAGATCATGCAGTAAAAGCATTTTCAACAAAGGAAACTGAGTAGTGGCTGATCAATTAACAATTTTAGCAATGAAAGGGTTAAAAATAAGAGCACACGATCGCATGCATGCACGCTCATGCAACAAGACTGATTTAAGAAGAAAGGTGTGATAGGCCAAGAATTCTTTTTCTGGATGAACCGTTACTTTTGCTTAAAACACGGTAATGAAGCAGTTTGAATAGTGGTATTTGACACAGTGAAAGTTACAGCTCTAAGGTCATACCAGAGACTTGTGAAAATTAAGAATTTAATGATCGATGCTCAACAAGGATTTTAAATAGTTCTAGGATATTTATTGTGGAGTTACTTTTTTTTTTTGAGCATTTACATCAGGAAGTAATGTACAAGTGCTCACAAAAGCTTAAGGAGGCGGGTCCCTCAAATCTAATTAATATTCACAACTTTTTATAAGCTATTCTTTCGGAAATTGTTTGGTAAAACCAGTATATAACTCTAAAGTAAAAAACTAAATGTATGCCAAAAAATTTCCTTAAAAAAGCCCTGGCACAAATGAAAAAATTTGATAATGAAAAGTTGTCTTTTGCAAACAAAATCTCAGCCTTCATTAGAAATCCAATAATTCCACGATAAAAGAATTTTTGAAAACATGGCCGAGTTTAAGTTTTAGAGTATTTTTATCAAAAATTTTGCTGGTCACCATTTTCTCAGACCTGACTGCACCCCGTGAGCATATGTTATTTAATTTGTCAGTCATGCCTAGAATTTATTCTGTATGATTATGGCCTCTCTGATGGCGCCTTGGATAACACCTACTGTTAAGAAGACTGGCCCTAGCATGTAGATTGTGAGCTTTGTCAGTGTGAAAATGCCTAAGTTGTGCAATGAAACTTGATGGTACGCTTTATAAGTTTATACTGACTGCATGCCTGTAAGTTTTTACTCGGTTCATTGGCTGTTCAAGTGTGAAGATTCTTTACTTAAGTAGAATTTATATGTACACGTATATGTATGCTGTGTGACAGTGTATGTAAGTGTATGTGTGCTGGATTATTGCTATAGAGTGGACTTAGATGTGCATGAGAAGCTGCATGTGTGTTGTCAAATCACATTTCTATCAGATCAAGTGTATATAGTACATGCATGACTACAAGGTTTAGCATTTTGGTACTTTCGTATTGAATCTATATTAGTGTAAATTGTTATTGTGATTAATTACTTGTCATATTACACAGGGACTATCACTTATCAATGCCTCATTTGATGGTTACCATGATGAAATGTCCAGATTACTCAGTGATGGTGCTGATGTAAATTATAGGAATAGGGTGAGTAGTATACTCTATTATTATTATGTGTTCCTCCTGGAATACTAGCATTATAGTGCATATCCCTCATACACAAAGCAAATAAACACAATCTAAACCACATAGTTAAAACGGGTGTGTTAAATAATGAAAAAAAAAAGTGTTAGCATGCACGTTAAATATGACACTCCTTTGTATGCTGTATAACACACTAAACTACTCTCTATTCTACTGTAATTGACTCACTTTATAGTTTACTTCAATTCTGAAACCGGGCCCCATAAGCACATGTAAAAAAATTGACAATCACACCTATACTTACAATTTCTTCTAATGGGTGATGCTAGGCTTAATTGTACTTGGATGGCATCTGCCTGACCCTAGCTGGCATGGCCAAAGAATTTCTGGGACTTGCTGTGAGTGCTCAAATACTCATTCATGTTCTACTGGACTATATTTTCGGGTGATTTCAAGTTTTGTTTGTGTGAAAATGCTGGAGTCTGTCTACTCTACAAGTTTACTACATGTACATGCTTGTAAGTTTTTACTTAGTAGGGCTGAAACGATTAATGATATATACTATTCGAATAGTTGTTGCTATAAACGAACAAACATTCGAATAATTGCTAGTTATTAAATTTAATTTTTAATTAATAAAATGATTGTTAATAATGAACTTAATTAATTAATTTTGTTTACTTTGTGGTTTAACAGTCAAAACAAGACAAGAACTAAAGGTTCATATCCCTCGCAAGCTGCATGAACCATGGATGCCTACACTTTGCGGCAGACATTTCAGCCAAAAAGCAACATTTGTGCAACAAAAACAAAGTATTCAGCAAAACATTTTGAAAAGGAGTGTCTGATTAATTGAATAAACTTAGCAAAGAAAGGGTTAAAAATGCAAACATTGAAGAAGAAAGGTGTGGTCAATCAAGCAACCTTGCAAAACTTGAACCATGAATTTGCTTACAACCTTGTGACGAAGCGATTTGAATAGCGGCATTTGTTGGCCTTGCCATCCTTAGCACACAGTGAAAGTTTCAGATTTAAGGTCGCATCTGGTAGCAAGATAGAGACTTGTTAAGATGGCCGCCATTTCGACAAAAGCTCAACTTCAGACACCTGTAGAAAAAAATTCTGGGATACTAATGGATGCAAGCAAAATTTTACTATTCTGTGCCATGTAATTTTGACATTCTATTTTTTGTTGTCATGCATTCGCTGCTTATTGTTATATACAAGTTTCACTATTTTTCCTGTTTGTTATTTTCCCTCTTCCAACACAGTGATGTACACCCATGCATTAGACCATGACTTGGTTAAGGCATGCAGCTCACTATCATTTATATGAAAAAAATATTTGATAACTAGTCGCACTAAAGTATGAACCCTCACCATGCTATGTAATATGATCATTATACCACAAACCATCGTTATATATAGATTCACGTACACATCATTTGAGTAATACCAGATCTATGCAGCTCCAGTTACTAAGTAATCGCTTCCATGATTAAGATGATTGAGCTTTATGTGAAGCATTTTGTGCACTTGAGATATTCACTGGTGTATTAAAAATTTGCACTATAGCTTAGTGATCATGCAGCATATCTGGCGATTAGCATATATCAATCGAAATAAAGCAATCTATACTCAGTGCATTATACTGCTGTCATTATAGCTAAGAATTCAAACATCCTGAGTTATATGCTAGGATTTCATTTACATGTATACAATTTGATGATTTTAAAACAGAGAATCATGTGCTCTAATTAGATCTGCTTATTATACTGACTTTGTGAATTTGTGGCATTACGGCCAGGCTATAGGCATCAAACATCAGGAACATGAGACAGCAAACCTTTGAGTCATGACTGTCTGAAATCGGACCTTGAATCCGCTACCATCTATAATTTGATCTTATAAAAAGTTCAAAACTCTCCTTAGGTTGCATGGTTTTGCATATGTGATAGCTGTGTAATATTTAACAGATTTCTTGAGAATACTGCCCAACACAGTTGTTTACGTAATTGACTCTATGTATCCATTCTATAAAACGTGCATGAATTTCCATAATGGTAGACCTTTACACACACGTATGCTTTCAACTAGTGTGGGACTCACTCAGGCTTGCCATTCCTATTAGTGAAAATTATATTGTTTACATAAAACGGTATGCTTATACCACAAAATGCATTAATTCACCTTTTAGGTTGCATCTGTCAGGTACTATACTTTCTATTACTATTTATAAGAAATTTTTGTACCACTACATGCATGCACTGTTCAGTAATTTATTGTATAATTAAAAAAATCAAACTATTAATTTTATATTATTTTTATGTTCCTTAGGATGGTCGGACTCCCTTAATGTATGCTAGTAGAGGTGGTCACCATAATATTGTGAACACACTGATTAATCAAGGAGCTGATATCAATGCTAAGGATAATGTAAGTATAGTATACATGTACATGTACTTAATATTAGCATTATATATAGTCAGTTTTGTTATGGTAATTTTAAGTTTAGTACAATATAGAACAGAACGAACCAGAACAATGTAACAAAATAGAACAGAATATTTAAAAACAAGAAGAATAAAAGATAAATTAGTTTAGTTTAAACTTTAAGTGTGATTGCCACCTCAGGCCCACCTGTAGATCAATGGCCGTATTAAAAATTTGGGATGTATGTGATGATGATATAGTACCTCAAAATACACATAATGGTAGATCGCAGGAGTCTCAATCTGCATCGGATTAGGGACATGGTAATCGAGTAGGGGATTTGTGTCCTAGAGGCAATCTTATCGGCTAGGTGACTATAGAGGTGTGAAGTCGCCTTGGACATACCTCCAGTAGATGAAAAAAACGAACGGGGTGAACGTTCCATGCTCAACCTCCCGAACATGTAGTTCATATTGTCTTTTCTGTCTCGTGCCTGCGGTATGTTTCTTGGATTGGTGTACGACTGTTCGTTCTGGAAACTGGGTTGAACACTCTGACATCGAAAAATGACCTTTCCAGTCGTCCTCCCCAGACCCCATTAGCGGCCACATCGAGTCTGGAATTGGGGTCAGAATTAGCACTCCTTAGGTCCATTGGTCCACCTGTAAGGGGTAATTGGAGATTGGGTTCCACGACCACATTTGAGAAGACTTCGGAGAGTATAGAAGCAGTGATGTTGCGTACCTCATTGTGGCGAATAATGGGAAAGCCTCCAGTGGGCATGAGAGAACATGATCATGGGTGAAATTATCACCACATTGACAGGTACTGTAGATGGCATGTCTGTAATTTTCCATCCATAGTGAAGGTGTATGGTGTCCCTGAAGGCTGCTTTGCTCAGGTGGAAACCGTGAGCCTGGGGAGAGATGAAAGCCATGTTGATGCTCTCTTTTTTAGGCTTATAGGAGGAGACTGGACCAGATTGTCTCATCTAATTCCTCTTTTAAAGCACCGGCGGTGGCCTCCAGGTGCGACTGATGGTTAGTTCCCACCGGTTGTGGCATTATCCGGGTCTTGGGGATCACTAATAAGGAGTTTGGTTTTTTTTGGAGTTGGGGAAATATCCAAACTGGGGACCGAGGTGGCAAAACTTGTCCCACCACTCCCGAAGGCGCTGTAAATTACCCCCTGCAGCTGAGTCATCTGCATACCAGACTTGCTTTAGATGGGGGACAAAGTCAATGTGTTAAATCAATGGTTGTATGCCGATGGCGTATGATCATCTCGAGAAGGTCCCCTTGGGTTGTACCCTCCCGTGAGTGAATAGAGGTGTTGTTGACGAAGAGTGAGCTGGGTGAACGATATGTGTTGAGGAGGATGGGGGAAAGAGCCAGACAGATGAATTGGATGTTGTGCAGGGTGGAGGCACGGTTGAGACTGTTAAAGGCATTACTGGCATCCACAAACAGGGCTGCCTCAGATCCTTTGAAGATTTTTGTCATACAGTGGACTGCCGCCTCACAACCATTCATGAGAACTGCCGACCAGCGACACTTTCCAGTGCCTTGAGCTTATCCACCTGGAGTATGGCTTTTCCTGTGATTCTTCGATATGCCTCACATGCATTTGAATAGCAAATTGAAGTTGTCAGTGACTTGTCACTTATACGTGCTGCGCTTCTCGTATCTCTACATATATAAAAACAGGAAGCACTTTTTTTGCTACTTACATTTACATAAAGAATAGACTCTCGCAAAAGAAGTGACAACTTCCGGTCACGAGAGTTTCCTATCCCTATTTTAGTACTCTATATATATTATCTGTGATACACTTAAGGTCTAGGGTTCCGTCCCCGGTACATATGTTTTTTTTTTTAATAAAAGTACATGTAGTTAATTTTTAGCTCTCAAAATCCTTTATAAGAAATAAAAGTCCAGGTATTTAATTAGTCAATTAGTCTGAGCAGTTTGTGTGTATTATTTTTATGTATTCTCTATGGATACACAATAGTGGAGGCTCAGTGCCAGACACTTTGTTTGGTTTGAAAATAATTGCAGCAAATATTTAAACTAAATATATGTTTGGTTAAAGTAGGTGTGGTCTATTGAATAGCTGATATTTGTTTTGATTTCGCAAAACACAGACAGGAACAGTCTGCTTTTGTACTAGCCAACAGGCATATTTATAGCGGGTTTTTATTCAGAGGAGGTGCAACAAGCTCACGTGATCCAGTTTTGCTTGGGAAAATGGAGTCCAAATCCCATGATGAAGAGTAAGGTATATGGCAACTTGTTTTCCACAGTGCGTTGAACCTTTTCTGAAGACGAAACCAATAGTTTAGCCAAAAAAGGTACAAAACTATATCCCCAGAAGGGGAGAAGTGGTATAAGGTTTGTGCTGTTATTTAACTTTATGATCATCTATTATTATTTATTATTATTGATTTTCATTTAATCATTTCACATGTTTCATAATGATTGTGCAATACATGCATATTACCCAATAGTTGTGCAATAACCATACACTTGGTATCTCTACATAATGCACGTTTAAAAGAACTTGCCTTCTTTGCTTTCTTTTTCACTTATCTATTGTAACCTCGACAAACAATGCGCGAGAAACGCAACTTTAGATTCCTATACCTTAACCATTGGACGCCCACGCAGTTTCCGATCCTCCTGATTAATCTAGGATCTATGGATTCATTAATTTGGATTTAGCAGTACAAAATGTTGATAACATGTGACATAAGTCATTGTAAGCTGTATAGATGTATTCTACTACCTTAATTGCTTCTGCTGCATGTACACACTATTTTCACCTTACATGTAGCTTTTTAAAACACAGTGTCTCCTTTCCCTGCAAAAGCCTATACTATACAGTTTAGGGTATAGTTTAGTTACTGGGTTAGTATACAGTAAAATATTGTTTAATGGGATAATAAGCCAGAATATGCATGTATACCAGTCCCGTTGCGGGACAGGATGTACAGCATTTTGAAAAACACCCCTAACTTCATTTGCATATACATGTGCAATACTTGTCAACCATAATTTTAAAAATAGAAGTACTACATGTACATGTACACATATATAATAATTTCATATACTTTTATACCCCTTATTTTACTACAATTACATTTCTTTAGTCGAGTGTTACTGCCTTAATGATGGCTAGTGAGATGGGTCGTCATGATATTGTGAACACTTTGATCAGTAAAGGAGCAGACATTCATGCTGAGGATGATGTAAGTCAATATCTTGTACTCAAATAAGGTTGTTACAAGTTTATCCGGAACCTCAATTTTCTGGAATTATCAAAGGCTTAAAAACACTGCTTTCAGTATTTGGAATTATTAAAAGTTATTAATGATAAAATTTACTGAGTGCTGTAATTCTTCTAAAAATTCATCATGACTGGTTCACAAAATTGGAGGCTTTTACAAAAAAGTACCTGCATGCATGGCTGTTAAGTTGTAGTGGTCTTGTTAAATTGTGCCAGGTGGTCTTTCTCTTTTTTTCATAAAACGAAAATGAACTCAAAGCAACAATAATTTATAAATGAATGTTTAGAGTATATTTGAATATTTTTTATTCCAAATAATTAATTTTTTTCAAAATTAGAGGTGTGAATTTTTAGAAGAATTATGCATGGTAAGCAGAAAAAGACCGTACTGAACAAGATCACAACACTTAATTTTTTTAGCTGATTTTTGGCTTCTCCTATCGTTTTTTGAATACAAATCTAGTCCATGTGATGGCCTGAACTATATCAATGTATAAGTTTGTGCATGACAAGTTTGTTTTGCCTACTTATCAGAAATGTGTAGAAAGGAATGGAAGGCATTTTATACTTCTTAAACGATCCAAATAGTGTAACGTCAGGATCGATATCTGGCTAAGGCATTGAACTTGGTTACAAGAACTACCGTATTTCCTTGATTAGTACCCGCACGTTGAATAGTATCCACCCTTGAATAGTACCCACACAAAGCACATGGCTAATGAAAATAGTATCCGCCCTTAAATATTATCCCTGCCACGCCCACTTTGCATCTTTCCACAGCATACTACAAGCACATGTTTTGTTGTTTGTCACTGAAAAAACCGTCTTCTATTGATAAGAAGCTCATTCAAGCTTCCAGTGGTAAGTTAAACTAAGTATGATACTAAAATGGGACAATTCGCCAAGGAGATCGTTGTTGGTTGTGAGAACAATAGAAAACGGGAGAAACAGTATCTGCCCTTGAGTAGTAGCCGCCCTCAAATAGTGCCCGCATGCTTCAGGGAGCTGAAATTTATAGTACCCGCGGTAACTAATCAAGGAAATACGGTAGTGAAAAAATGTAGCCAATCTACCCTTCCTTATAAGTCTATTATATACATACTGTGTAATAATTCACTGATCAGTGCATGTTTAACCCAAGCATGGGCGGAGGGTTATAGTAGTCGGTTTGTGTGTGTGTCTGTCTGTCTGTGTGTTACCATGTATAATCTCCATGAATACTTGATAGTAGAACTTCACTGACACTCCATTGAAGGCACTTGATGTCGATAATTCCACAATTTAAAGGATTTTTGAAAACATGGCAGAGATTAAGACGAAGATCTTCGAGTATTTTGATCGATGTATATATATATATATATTATGCTAGTCGCCATTTTTTAGACCACGCCTTTTAAGAGCACGTGTTGCAATTTGTCAGTCACGCCTACTTTAATTTTATTTTTGATCATTGCCTCTTTGGATGCTCACTTGGATGGCTGTGTTTTAAGTTTGCTCAAGGCCCTAGTCTTAACTTTTTTTTTAAAAGGACCAACTTCCCTTCTTCTACTGAAGTACTGCTCTACAAGTTTGTAAGTTTTTACTTAGTCCATTTGGTTGTTTTCAGTGTGAAGAATTGTTATTGAAGTATGTATATATATGTGCATGTATGTTATTGTAAAGTGCTTGGTGTGTGTGTATGTGTGTGTGTCCCCGGCAGACTGTGAAGAATATGTTTGTGTTTCCTGGTGTGAAAAAAAGAGCTGTTGTCGAATTACACAGTTGTTTTGAATGAAGTGAATATACATGCATAACCGCGAGGGTTTAGCACTTATTGCTGTATATTTCAACTAGCTATCGCATGTATACCCCCCAAAAAAGCAAGGAAACAAGTGAGAAAAAGATGATAGCATATACAGTGTATTAACTATTATTCTGCTATGCTAGCAATTTATACATGTTCAGCCTTATTGCTCTAGCTCTCATACAATCCTGACCCACTTGCATTTGTGGTTTCTTTACTTTTCTTGGAAGGGCTATCTATATTCCTCATTTCTACAATAACCTGGCAGATGGATCTTAAAAGATGAATGCATTTTAAATGGTGTTTATGGATCATTGGTATTTTGCCTTGTTCTTTTTAACTGTTTACAACTTGTTCTGTTACAACCTTTATTTACCTTCATCATGGGTACTTGCAGCAAATGAATTATGACAGCTAATTGGGGCGAGCTTGAGCGAGCCCCACACTGGTCGATTGCGTCCCAGTTTGATTGGTACGTGATTGCGTATTATATTGAATTCTTTTATAATGTCTCTATTCACGAAAAATTATAAATTTCCTGTTGTTGACTGAAGTCAGAGATTGAGAAAAAACAAACAACATGCATGCAAGAAAACAACATACCATTATTCCAAGATGCTATTGAGCAAACTAAACAGCCAAACAGCGTCAACTTAGAGTAGACTCAAAGATAAAAAAAAAATCATGACCGGCGAAGAAGAGCCAGGAAGATGAGGAACTAAACTTCTGAGCAGACAGCAAATGCTTGAGTTGAAGTAGATGGACATCCATCATAGGCTTGAAACTGAGAAAACTTATGATCAAAGAAGAAGAGCTGGGGAAACTCCGAATGAAAGGCAAAATTAAGAAAGCCTTGTATAAAGAACTGATAATACACAACACTGAATTAACCTGCCAGACTGGCCGACCAATCAATGGTTTCATCATAGACTATCCGAAAGCTCGCCCCAAAAATGTTTACATTCGTCTAGTTACATACATTAAGCATTTAATATCTGAAAGTGCGTTAGCAACTTTCATAGTAGAAATGAGTGTGGTTTTTTGGGTTTTGGGGGGTTTTCTCAGCTCCAAAACTACCATAAAACAAGCTCAAATGTAAAATCTGACTTCAGAAATTTAAAGAGCTCCAAAAACTGGTCTAGAATGCATCTTTACTACTTGCAAAACGTAACGTTACCTATTACGGATTCATAAAGCCCTGAAAAACGCCTGATTTTTCTTCTTTCTTTCCACGCACCTAGCAATTTTTTTAGGGCACCAAAATTATGTTGGCACACACCAAAAAAAGCACTTGAATCTGGAAGAGTGCCTTTGGATAGTCTCGAAAACAAAGTACCCACGAACGAATTGCACTAAACACAACAAGG
>JAYJLX010055993.1:143-10439 GCA_036873525.1 Chalinula nematifera | reverse complement strand
GTATGTATCAGTTGCTAAAGGCTCATAAGCAAGTCAATTACTTGTTCATGAATGAATGTACAACAAGTCACACGAACGTCCTTACTGCCTCCCCAGCAACAAATTCAGGGGATCCTACTAGCTCACTCAATTAATATAATCCCCACAGCAATGCATCAATCAGGCAAATGGAGGTTCATAGTAGACCTCTCCCATGTTGAAGGTCACCGTTTAGAATCGCTCCTTCCTTACACTCCACCGAATACGCCTCTTCGCATGAGCAACACCGTGATGTCAGCCACATCACTGACACACTCCATGGCAAAGCTGGACCCCTAAAGCACATACAGGATGGTCCCCAGCCAAAGATCACATTACCCTTGAATTGCACTGGGGAAATTCAATACGTACGAAACTGCTCTCCCAGTCAACTTGACCTGCTCCCAAAATATTCTCAGCAGTCAGTCATTGAGACAGTCACTGGATTGTAGACTTTAGCCACTACCCAGACGACATTTTGTTTCGGAGCCCACCAGCCTCTCCAACGTGTGGCACTCATTTCACGAGCTCTAGCCTTGCGCGAGGCTGTAGGGGTCCAAATTGCATCACAAAACAGATAGAGAGGCCTCCACCATATTTATGCTTCACTTCAGCATTGAGCTGGGCCCCACCCACACGACCCTCAGGTTACCGCCCACAAACAGCAATACTATACTACTAGTAGCAATAGCAGACCTAGCTAGTTAGTCATAGATCTAGTGGCTTCAAGTTTTTAAACAATCAATCGGCCGCCAATCAGGAGTTACGATCGATATTTGGTAGCCTACATGTATGCCACGAAGCAACTATAATCAGGTCATCTAGATTCGAGAGTCTAGATTAAAAATTTACGTGGGACTTGTCGAGTATCGAACGAGATCCCTACGCACCCGTCACACGTGCTGAGCCTGACAAGCAGCTCTAGCACTGGGTAATCCCTACCAGCTAAGCGGGATGGGGCGCCACCCGGGAAACAAATCACAGCCGTCATGGGCCATCCCATGCAGCGAGCCCCACCCCTTTCACACATGGAGCACGAGTAGTATTCGTAAGTTCATCACAGGGGGGATCAATACACTCGTTGTGGCCCTATCACACATCAATCCACACTGTTCTCAACTTCACTCCCCCTGGCTGGTCCCGCCCACACCGTCCTCCATTTCTTCCAAAGCACTCTCCACCCTGCCATTGCAATACCCAATCAAGCGGCAGTATGGAGACAGCGGTTTAGAGATTCAATTCGCAGGGAGTTACCATCTCTACCCATATGACATACAAATCCACACTGAGGTGCCTCCTCACCCTCGGTACCTCCTCAGACCTATATGCCTCCCCCTATCCGAATCTATGCTCTGCCTGTCGGTCAGCCATCTCAACTGGGGCACTCAAGCACCTGTTCATCTAAGCCTAGCAACAGGCCTCCCTATTAGATCAGCAGCAATTCACAAGTAGCCAGTTAGTCCATTCAAGGTGCATACTTGAGGAGATCCATCACTCAGCGAGACCCATGCACCCACCGACAGGGAGATCAATAACTCCCCTTCCTCCCATCCACTCTGCAAGTCCAGCTGGTACATCTGGTCAAGTCAAGGCAATTAGATGAAGTACATGGGCAGCATTCTGCATCGGTATCTCAGCCGGTCAACAAGTACACCGTTCACACAGCAATTTCTTTTGCTTGGTAATACACCTTCATCAAAGCAATATGGACACATTTAAAAAAAGGGGTTTTTCGTTATACGTGGGTAGAATTCCCTACAGATACGCCCAGTGGCAGTAGTACGTGGCAGTCCGCTCATCCATTTCAGGTTACCCTGTGGACAATTCATTTATCCTGATGGTTCCCACTGACAAGGGAGCTGCTCATACGTTATGTCAGAGAGTCCTCATTTACAAAGGCCTCAATGTCAGCCAGTTCTCTGGCCCTCGCCCCATATTTAGTGCAACCACAATAGCCGAAAGGGGGTCTCTAACTGACACTATACCATCAAGAGGCTTGCCCAGGAGCATTCATCAACACACACTAGGCATATTCGTCCTTCAAGAAAACATCTCACCGACATAGCCATGTCTGCTCTCCCAAAATGGTCAGTCCACACAATCCCTTCCCACCTTGCTCACCTCAGCATCCCTTCAAACACCTCGCAGTTTGTCTTATAGTCACATGCAATTTTTCAAATACGAGCCATAGACTCAATGCACAATACCCATATCCAAAAACTATTTAATACAATTATTATAATTCTCTTGCGTAGCTCTCGACAACTTATGATTTGGGCCGTTGGGGCTCCGCCCTTGCCAATTGCTCCACCCAACCTTAATCCAAGGGTGTGGCTTACATGCAGAACCAAACAGAAACACCCGCTGGGCGTGGTTAGTGAGGCGGAGTTTTCCTTGACATATTACCAAACCACACCCCTCACCATACCAAGTATGTTGGAGGGGTGAAAAGCCGGCCTACAACCATCAACAGTAAGTGTTAAATGCAATTTAGAGCGATAGGTTTAAACCGAGTTAACACATGAATGCCAAGCCAATGCCAAGAACCTGACCACAGACGTCAGCGTCCTGCCCCATGCACCAAGAATGTCAAGAACCTGACCACAGACGTCAGCGTCCTGGCCTATAACTCCATGCACCAAGAACCTGACCACAAACGTGGCCCTCAGCCTATAACCCCATGCACCTACAATGTCAAGAACCTGACCACAGATGTCAGTGTCCCCCCTGCCGGCAATCCCACGCACCCATACTACACAGTCCAATACCACGGGACCAATCAACACCACAAGAGGCCTGACCCTATAGCTCTAGTTGACAGAAGTGGGACAGGGCTTTCCCATATGTAAGCAATACAGGCAGATGAGCACATCTGCCAAGGTCTACCCAGCCAGTATCTGGTCCCACCCAGAGTTGGTTCCTTGAGACATGCACGAGCTCAACCTCAATCCTAATCAAGGATTACACTATGGAGTCCATTGCTCTAGACTCTGGCCCCACCCATGCCATAGCCTAGCTACTATCATCATAGATACTATAGACTAACGTAAACGGGATTGGAAACTTGTATATTTTTAGGCGGACACTGTTTGTAATAGTTATTAACAAGTTATTAATAATAATATCAGTCATTATCGTATAAAGATGAAGAAGTGGATACGAAAACTTGTATCTATCGGGTGGAGCTCGTTTAAAGCAACGAATAAAAACATGCCATTTCCACACAAATAAGATAAGTCAAACGGGGAAACCAACTTTTAAAATTCAGAATGCCATTATTATCTAGTCAGAGGTACACAAAGTTTTAGCGTAAAACACTTGTTTTTGTTCGTCATAGCACGAATACTGTACAAACGAGTATAAAACATAGCCATTTCCATTTACTTGACCTACTGTCACATATACAGTGAAACGCCAGAGTCATATATTGTTTTATTCGGCAGTTATAGGTACACAAAGTTTTTCGTCGTCTAAATTGTAGGGTAGGTTGTACATTGTTCGCCATATTGGAGTAGTACTTGCTGGAACGAAACGGAATTTTGCACAGTAGCAAAGTCCATAGAAGTAGCTTGAGTTTGAATACATTTACTAACGGTGTACGGCCTTGTATAGATATCCAGAAGGCCGTCTTCTCTGATGTACTTGCAGTTTCTTCGTCATAAAGTAACAAAAAAAGTGGGAAAAGCTGTTACAGTGTCCGCGGACAAACCAGCCAAAATACGGGAGTTTCCAATCCCGTTTACGGTAGTCTATAGTATCTATGCTATCATGTACTTAATCGATTTACTTACATGCAGAACCAAACAGAAACACCCACTGGGCGTGGTTGGTGAGGCGGAGTTTTCCCTGACGGTCCAACATATTACCAAACCACACCCCCACCAAGTGTGTTGGAGGGGTGAAGAGCAACCATCAACAGTAAGTGTTAAATGCGGTTTAGAGCGATAGGTTTAAACCGAATTAACACATACATTTATATGCCACACCTCCTGGCACATCTGCACAGCTCAGTTGAGTCAGGCCAGGCTGAGCTCGTGTCAGTGCGGTTATGTTGTTGCTGCCTCTAGAAGCTGGCTCACCTTTTTGCCCACCATCCCATTATTTTTATTTATTTACTTTTGTCTTTTTGTTATTATGTTGAAATTACCCTTGTATGTCTCTGTCCGTATTTGCGGACATGAAAGTTGGGCCGTTGGGGCTCCGCCCTTGTCGATCGCTCCACCGAACCTTAATCCAAGGGTGTGGCCTACATGCAGAACCAAACAGGAACACCCACTGGGCATGGTTGGTAAGGCGGGGTTTTCCCTGACGGTCCAACTATCATGAAATGGGCAAGCTTTCACCAACGAGATTTTAATGACTAGCCACCGCTGTTTTTGAGTCTGCCTCAGGTCCTAATGACTAGGGTACTGAAAATTATTCTTATACATGCAATAATTGTTCCCGCCCTTCGTCGTTTCATATCCCATTATGTACTCTATTATCTACGATCGAAGCAAGGGATGAAGCAGTGTATAAAATGTAGATGATACTGAGCAAGGAGGATCAAGCATAAACTCAATTACAAATGAGATAAGATCAAAAGTCCTAAAATGACGTAAAAAACAGACATCCAATTGGTTGAAAATGAGCATTTTACTGTTATGGTGAAGCGTGATATATTTTGTAAGGGTTGCTACCGTGCGTCTATAAACTGCGGTTGTGGAAAAGTAAACTTAAAAAGTAATAGCTGTCGAATTGGCACGTGCAAACATGCATAGGTTCAAAACTGGAAGAAGTTAAACAGAGCAAGCTTCAAGTATTTTGTTCCTACATGTACATGTACGTTAGCTCTTCAAGAAAATACACAATAACAACTATACTGTCCCAGGGCATGAAATTTTACGCACCGTATGGCCTGGCTTCCTACACTACGTTATGACTCAGATGACAGTGATGGATTTGAAAGAAATGATTTTTCTAATTTCTACACCACATTACCACTAATCCACAAATTACTCCCCAGTGCCTGATCAAACTCGAACCACAAGTGATCCTACTGTATCCCCTCCCTCAACTCATCCATCAAAAGGACCTGGACACATACATGTTTGCCAGTAACGTTTACAAGAATCCAGAGCCACAACAGCAAATGCCTTGCTTCATTATAATATGTTATCTTAAGGGCACATATTGACCTTTATACACGATCTCATGGGCACCTTCCCTCAACTAGCAGGCATGACCCTTAGAAAAACAATCTCAAGGGTACTCTCAGCTAGTGACCCACTTCACAAAGCCTCAAAGGTACAACCCAGCACTGTCTCAAGGATACAACATACCACCATCTCAAGGGTACAACCGAGACTACAACCCACAACAATACAACCCACGACCGCTTCAAGGATACAACCCACAACCATCTCAAGGGTATAACCCACGTCCCTACCTCTGAAACTGATTACAACCCATCACCGCTTCAAGGAGACGTCCCTAAGTCTGGTAGTGGTAACAACCCACCACCACCTCATGTGGGTGTCCCTCCCTCTGATAGTGGTAACAACCCACCACTGCTTCAAGGGGATGTCCCTCCCTCTGGTAGTGGTAACAACCCACCACCGCCTCAAGTGGACGTCCCTTCCTCGGTAAAAACCCACCACCATCTCAAGCCTAACACTGATAAAAGCTCCCTTCACCACCGCCTTAAAATCAAAATCAAACGGGTTTTCAGCTCCTTCTGTTCAAAAAATGGAAGGGATTTTTAAAAAGGAGAAGGGATTGGTCTAGGGCCGCAAGAGCAAAACAAAAACTAAATGCCATTGACCGTGACTCAAAAATAACCGATTATTGGGATGTTTTAAAGCTACTTATATCAATGAAGTTCTGAAATAATGATTAATCATACAGTGGAACCTTGATTACCCGGACCTCGTTTATCGATTATGCGGATTTGCTAAGGAATGAAACTAATAAAAGTTATTATTAATTATTAATTGATAGTTACTATAGTTAATTAATGAATTAACTGCATGGCAGCTGCATGTTATATGCACATGCATGTAACTAGATCTATAATACTTATTTTAGCATCGGGCCACCACCTGAAGAAGCAGACATAATGGTAGCACAAAATTCGTCAAACAATAAAGGATAAGCTAGATATAATAAAGCTGATAGACAAATCTGTTTCATAGCAAATAATCAGTGAAAAATATCGCATAGGAACTGGTACCGTTAGTGACATTAAGAAAAATAAATCCAAAATCATTAGCTATGACAAGGAACTGGTGGATCGTGGAATGGTATCATGTGAAGAAAGCGGTCAAGGTAATGAAAAATGGTGCTCATCAACAGCTTGACCAGGCTGTATATCTCTGGTTCCAACAAAAGAGAATGGATGGTATTCCTGTAAGTGGGCCAATGCTTTGTCAGTAAGCCTGAGCAAAGACTTAAATGATGATTCTGCAAGCCACGGGTGGAAGTGGCATTTTTGTTAAAGACACAGTATTCGTCAACTGTCCTTGCCAAGGTGAAACACTATCGTCTGACAAAGCTGCAGCTGCTAAGTTTGTTGCTGCCTTTCAAAGCTCAGTTGCTACAGAGTACACAGAAGATCAGATCTCAATTGTGAGCCTCAATTTTCGTCTTCTACCAGACAAAACCCTCACAGTATCATACGAGAAATATGCTAATGGCAGGAAAAAATCAAAAGAAAGGGTGACACTAAATGTATGTTCCAACGCTTCAGGCAGTATAAAGCTGCCTGTGCACTTGATTGGGTCTGAAACCTCGGTGTTTTAAAGGTGTTAATATGGAATTGTTACTAGTTAAATAGATGCTCAAAAAATGCCTGGCCAGCCTTTTTCATGCCTGGTTTTTGTTCCATTTGTTCGTACTATGCTGCAACAACTTGATCAAGAAGGGAAGGCTATTTTGGTGCTTGATACTTGATAACTGCTCCGCGCACCCAGAGTTGATAGCTTAATTACTGGTTACCCCCTGCCGCCAATGGATCAAGGGGTGTTACAAACAGTGTACAAGAAAAAGTTCTTACGTGCAGTTATTCTTGCTGATGATAGACTACATGAAGAGTGTCTCCATGAAAACAGAGTAAGCGGTGTCCTTTAGTCTTATCAAGGGCTCTTTTTTCAAGAAAATGGCGTCAAGTACCTGCCTGACACTCCCCCCACTTGACTCTACCGGAAGTTTGGTAGAAGTATAGGGGTGATACATGAGAGTCCCCAGACTCTCACTTTGTTAGAGGGAGGGGCTGGCTTATAGTCTCGCTGACCAGCCCCTCACAAAAAGGAGGGTCTTGCCAACATCCAACTCACCATAAAACTGCTTCTAGTCACACGAGGATCACATGATAAAATCGCTGCCCCACCTTTAGCCATAATAATGATGTTAAAATTATTACACTATGTTCTTTCATCACTGTTTTCCCGGTTTAAATAACATGATAATTCTACCGTGAAATCTGATTGAGACTCCACTATAGTGGCGCCTGTCGCAGCTAATGAGTTGGATGTTGGCCAGACCCTCTTTCAGTAAGGGGCTGGTCAGCAAGACTAGTCACAATTAAAGTTGCTACAGTATATTATTAAGTCATAGATGGCATTGCAAATTTACTACAGGTGACACACCCATTTAAATTTAGTTACTCAAGTATGGGGACACTGACTGGTACCGTCTACACACTATACGTATACATCGTAGGCATGCATTCGCTGTACGTATAATTATAATGTTAAAGTTTAAGCTACCTTCAACAATCTAGCGTGATCTTAAAATGTCAATGACATGCAGCCTGCACTAGCCACTGACTTCATCGTCGTCCATGGCACCTGTAGAATTTTTCATTAATAAACTTTAATAAACTTTTATTATTATTAATCAAAATAGACAACCGCCAGCAATCGAATAATCGAAATCTCAGCAATCGAATAATCGAAATCGGGAATCGAATAATCAAAATCGACAATCGAATAATAAAAGCTGGAAAATCGACAAATCGAATATTGTCCTTTCCATAGGATTTTGCCAGCTTATTTTAGCCTGTCTACCTTGGTTGTGTGTGATTCAATTGTCACCTTATTGGTGACCTTTTGGTTAATACTATCAGAAGCCACCAAGGTTACAGTTGTTGTGTTGTTTGATGTACCTTGTTGTAATTTTCGCGGGATCAAATTTCGTGTTTCCATGTGGACCCTCTTAAAATTTCGTTGTGTAGAGAGAGGACATTTTTTTAGTCTTCGTCTTACCTTTGTATTATGGCCGGTTCTCTTACAATGTTTTAGGTGGCTTCAGGCAGACCAGTTAGTGGACAGTCAGGTTGAGGTCAAATGTGAATCAGTGGAACTTGGGGTGATGAGTTGAATACTGAGACTACTAGTTTAGAAAATAGTGTAGAGTCCGTAATGAGGGTCAGGAAAACCAACATTTAAGAGGCCGGCTGTCTCATTGCTTGGCTCCACTAATGTGTACCAGACAATATGTAATTATTATTAACCATTTCATTCATAAACAATTCATTCATCCTAGTTTTTAAGTATTATACATGTACCATATATATAATGCTTTTTACAAAGTTTGGCATGTTGAAGAGTAATTTAATTGATCGTGAAATCATAATTATTTTATTCATGAATTAAAAAATGGCTGCAGTTATGAAACTATGCTTTCAAATAAAATGTAGTGAGTGCACTAGTTACGCAGAAATGTGTTTGGCATTGCCATAGTACTGCAGATTACGGCTCCCGATAGGCTATGGGAAAAGCTTGTGTCAGACTATAGGCTTGCCTCCCTTCTCAGAAAAATATCTTTTCTCTTCTTCTTTCATTTGCTGATCACCTGCTGCTTCAGTGGTTTTACAAAGACAGTGAAAGACTACGTCTTTCCTCATCGATCACATACATCACTGAGATCACGTGTGCTACATAATTGCATTCGATAATAATAATTTAAAAAAAAAAAAGCTGAGTCATAGTACAGTGTATATGTTTCACTACTCGGACATTGACGTTGATTCGGTTCCTTCCAGCTAGCTTCAGATTTTGAAAGTGTCTGTTCTTCTGTCATAGCCTTCGTCCATTGCAGTTTCCCTCCCAGTCACATTTTTTGGTAAGCACTAAGCAGTAATAGTTAGATATAGCATAAATATTAGTACTTAGGGGAACAACGCGGGAAAGGAAATGTCGTTTATTAGAATGAAGGTACTCTGCAAGCCCGAGCTTGTAGGCCTTTCCATACTATAAGAGTAGCAAGAAGTTCGTTTTACGGTACTAACTTCTGCCTACCATTCATTTCATATCTCCCTAAGTACTGTAATATCGATGGCATATAACATAAGTTATGTACATGCATATGTAACATAGGGTATGGTGTATGTACATGTAACATAGGGTATGGTGTATGTACATGCACATGTAACATAGTGTATGCTTCTCTTCTTGTCAAGACCGAACGACTGCTAGTGTGCTTCTCTTCTTCCCCCATAAAATAATTATGAAGGGCTGGGTATGCATCCTGTTGGCCACGCCTGCCAACCTAATAACTAATTATTGTACCTTATTTACATTTCCTTTCTTATTCAAAAACAACACAAAGAAAATAGGGTATGGTGTATGGGTGTACCAGTTATTTAGAGGAAGTATCCGCAGGGCATGGTTTCTTCAGAGGAGCAAGAGCTGCTTCCAGTGTAGCTCTATGTTCTTTATAATCATCCCCAACAATTGGTTTTAACAATGCTAGCAACTCGTTTGGATCCAATAAACTGTATAAATCAGTCTTCATGGCAATTTCTCCCGCATAACTGCGTCCATCATGTACTCTTTGGTCATTCCTCTTCTGGACAAGGTATAAATCTACTCTTTGATCTTTAAATAGGCATATGCCTAAGAGATATTGGTTGTAAAAATCCGTTATGTGTCCAAGACTGGCTACCATCATTTGAGTAAACAAACTCGATTGTACCTCACCCAGAGCAAGCGCTATATCATCTTGTGATATTATAAAATCGGGTAACGCATTATAGATTTTTACGGATTGATCGGACTCTCTATAGACTTCAAAAGAAGTAGGCAACTCTGTTGCCTTGCTCATGCACTTAATGCCATTGTATAGCTTTTGTCAGAAAGTTTATCAAGCTAACTATTAAATCAAGACTGGCTACCATCATTTGAGTAAACGGACTCAATTGTACCTCACCCTGAGCAAGCGTTATATCATCTTGTGATATTATAAAATCGGGTAACGCATTATAGATTTTTACGGATTGATCGGACTCTCTATAGACTT
>JAYJLX010055982.1:0-10442 GCA_036873525.1 Chalinula nematifera | reverse complement strand
GAAGCTCTTGCTAAGAAGGGTGATGATGTGTTTCACTTCGTAGCTTATTTACCAATCAAAGGGCGACTGTATGAGTTAGATGGACTACAAGACACTCCTCTTGATCATGGACCATGCAAACAAGATGATTGGTTTAAAGTTGTTAGACCTGTTCTAGAGAAGAGAATGTCAAGGTAATCATGAAAACTAGGGAAGATTATTAGACTGTTGTATGCATGTATTTGAGTTTATACTAACATGTATATCTGGATTTACAGCGTACAGTGGAATTAAAGCGCAGCATTTCCAGTTAATGATGTGGCCTTTAAATATTAAGGATTCAACACCTGTGTTTATTTAATGTCTCGCAATAGTTGTGTTGTATAGTATACTAATAAAAAAATGAAGTACGTAGTGTGGTCACTACTGTTCATCTACACTTAGGTACACTGTAGTTTACACGTTAATACCTTATTACCATGTTTTAACTTCCTTCAGTAGTAAAGCACGTCTACATGTACATGTATAATTTCAGTAGCAAGATTATTTGTCTCTACATCTGGATTTACGGTGTACAGTGGAATTAAAGTGCAGCATTACCTTGATGATTAGGCCCTTAAGTATTAAGGATTCAACTGCTGTGTTTATGTAATGTCCTGCAGTAATTGTGTTGTACAGTATACTAATAAAAAAAGCTAAGTAGAGTGAGGTACAGTACTGTACATTGCAAAAAAACTTTATGTCGCACGATCGTTTCGTAATCGTTTCACGGTAAAAGACGATCCAAAACAGTCATTGGTCTCTACTGTCTTATACTCAGCTGTCAAAACTTATTGTTAAAACCTGTATCTATTTATAAAAATTAGTTCAACAAAAAGTTATGACAGCTGAGTATAACGCAGTTGAGAACCACAAAACGATCGTTTCGTACTACCTCAGGTTTTTTTTTGAGGATAACAAATTTTGTGATTTTCGCGAATCAAAATGGTGGAATCAGCTGTCATTACAATGCACTGTTATCTAACTATACAGGCTGAACTATAAGCCTACCCTTGTGTAAACAAACATGGTTTCATGGGTCTATGAATAACTGGCTTTTATCACGAAGCAATGCAAGTTGGAAAATATTCAGTTTTAAGCCAATTCGCAAAATTTAATTGCCGCGAAAAAAAACCCGCTATATGGTATGCCACGTAAAGTTTTTTTGCGATGTACTGTAACTACTGTTCATCTACTTAGGTACACTGTAGTTTACACGTTAATACACCTTGCAACTTCTAGAGCACATCTACATGTACATGTACCTTCAGTAGCAAGATTATTTGTCTGTTTCTCTGAACCTCTATTAATTTGCAAATTCTACTACTTGTTTCAAGCCCATGTACCAAGTGAACATATCACATGGCCTGCCAAATACATTTTTTGCAGTATTTTTCATTCAACAATTTTTTTGGTAAAATACATGTAGTTCGTTCCTCTACTCTACTGTAAATCTGCCTTTGTTGTGGAATGTTACTGATACATGTAGCTTCATTTCCAAGAAAGCATGTTTTTATTCATTGGTTTCCTTTTTTTCTGTCTATAGCTATGCAGTGGAGGAGATTCATTTCAATTTGCTTGCTGTTGTGAGTGATCGCAAGTTGTGCTATGAAAAAGAAATAGCTGAATTGGAGACACGTAAAGAGTTGGCTGCACAAAGGGTAACCTAAGTTATTGTAATAAAGCACATTAGTGCAACCATTAATTTACAGTAGCCCTCAAAAAAAAGTTGACGTCGTGTTTTCGTTTCGTACTACGAAACAGCCGTACTACGATTATACTATAGTGTTTTTTTTTTACTATGCTATATACAGCTGTCATAATTTTTTATTATTTAGCTATAGTATTGATAAACAAACAGTATAACACTAAGTTATGACAGCTGAGTGATAAAACTGTAATGAAAAACAACTTTAGTATGACCGGTTCATTGTACGCAACGAATACGAAACGAATACGCAACGTCAAATTTTTTTTGAGGGCTACTGTACATGAAGGAATGTACATGCATTCATCATTTGTTTGTCTGCAGTGGTCATTAGTAGCATGTGCTGCAGCGTTTATCATTGGGGATTTCAAAGGAATTTATTTTCTGTTGAGCTGAAGGAAATGTTATTGGAAAATTAACTTAAACAGCTTAGGATTGATATGGTACATCGCAAAAAAATTTAACATTTTGTTTCGTTGCCGTTTCGTACTATAAAACAATTACTATACAACAATTACTATGCGCCAATGGTACTAAGTACTGGTTAGTACTGTTGCTTACACAGCTGTCTACATTTTTTGTTATACCTATGCTAAATGGATAAATACTGTAGCTCTCAAAAAAAAGTTGACGTTGCGTTTTCGTTTCATACTACGAAACGGCCGTACTACGATTATACTATGATGTTGTTTTTTTAGTTATGACAGCTGAGTGATAAAACTGTAATGAAAAACAATTTTAGTATGACGGGTTTCATTGTACCCTACGAATACAAAACGAATACCCTATGTCAACTTTTTTTTGAGGGCTACTGTAAGTGTTGTAACAATGAATTATGACAGCTGGATGTAACACAGTGATAACTGGCAATGACCGTTTCTATGGACCATTGCTACAAAACGAAGATGAAACGTTAACTTTTCTTGCTATATACCGTATGTTGTAATTGGCTGTAAATGTTCATGTCAAGCAATATACAGCTACAGTATTGTCAAAAAAAGTGGGCGTAGTGCACTGTAATTGCCTTACAAAGTACTGTCAAAACTAGTGTCAAAGTACTGTAACATGTAATAGCTGCTGTATTGTTAAGTATATACATGTAGCAGCTGAATAAAGTACTGTTGTTTTTACTCAGTAATTACTGTACTACACTCAGTAATTATGGTGCAGTGTGCGCATACTGTACATATGCAGTGGTGAATAAAAATTACATTGCAATTGTAGTGGGCTTTAAAAATTTGTGTCATTCAACATATGGCTACATACAGTACTAAACAAAAAAAAAATTTACATTGGATAAAGTGATCCAAACTAACAACAATTCTGGTACAATTTCAACAGTTGCGATAGTCATCGCATGCAGTGCATATACAATGTACAATAGTTGTCAAAATAAACTTAACGTTTCCTTCTACAAAAGTACTCAACTGTGTTATATACACATGTATACTCAGCTGTCATAACTTTTTGGTGAAACCTTCATTTATTTACAGTAGCAGACAAAAAAAAGTTGACGTCCTGTAGGAAACGGTAGGATGTTTATACTATTGTTATATTTCATTACTGTTTTAGTATTCAGCTGTCATAACTTAGTGTTATAACCTTTATCTACCAATGCACTATAACTATAATAGGAAATTATGACAGCTGGATATATCATAGTATTATGAGGGGACTATACTGTATATAGATTAGTTGTTTTTTTGTATATGTACAGTAGCCCTCAAAAAAAAGTTGATGTTCAATATTCGTTTCCGTCATAACTTAGTGTTATACTGTTTATTTATCAATACAATAGCTAAATAATAAAGAATTATGACAGCTGAATGTAACATAATAAAACGTCAACTTTTTTGTGGGCTACTGTAGCTGCAAAAAAGACTTATGATAATGGCATATAATGCTGAATTGAAAATGGGCATCTTAATACAGTTGTATTAAGATACCCATTTTTGGAGATGGAGCCTAAGTAAAGAGATGAAACAAACGTTGCGCACCGTCAGGTAAGACACTAACTACAGCCCTAAAAGTGTTGCTTTTTTTTTGTAGTTTAAGAAAGGCATTTGTTTTAAATTAGGCAAACGTGGTTTGCTTTGTTGACAGATAACTATTACAACGAAGCATCATGAAAATTTTCTTTTTACTTGATTGCTTATTTTTTTGAAATGAGTTTGAGTGCAAGTTTTTTAAGACAAAATTTCATTGAACTGTATGGGAGCTTGCTTGAGGCAAAACATCGGCAGGGAATTGGTTTCATTTGCCTGGAAGGACATGGCACCATTATACTGACATAGCAAATGTTCTGCTAGGGCACTAGCAAAGGATTGAAATAGAAAAGTAATGGATGAGGCAAAATAATACCAACAACGTAACAAATATGATTGGAAAGGTAACACATCTGCTGTCTGCAGTGCTTGTAGTAGACATGAGGACAGTATTGTACCTGATCAAGTTACCAAGGATGACCATTTAGAGGAACTGAGATCCCGTTTCTATCGAACAAGAGTGGTTGTCTCCAAAGAAGAATGAGCAAATGGAAGAAAATGACTAGAGATTAAGCCAGCAATGATGACTTGTAAGCGAGAGAAAACAAAGTATAACAGCCTCTGTGGTGGGGAATAGCCAAAATGAAGAAAAAAATAACAAAAAGAAGCAAAAAAAATTCAATCTATGTTACATAGAGCATTTAGAAGAAACGTAGCGACACGTTATGGCTCAAAAATAGAACATCCCTAGTAGAAATTGAGCACATATAACGTGCATAGGTACTGTATGGGATGTGGGACGTTTTACACAGATGCTTGTATATAATGTGCTTGTAATATGCATGTGAAATGCTGAAAGATTGCTTGTTTTCAATACATATTGCATGTAACATGCGTAAAACAATATAGTGACAAAGTTTTTTTTTTTTAACAAACAAAAAAGCAAAAGCTAATATAGGAAATTGTGCAAGATAAAGTAAATTGATGTTATAACTGAAGAATTATTTGTAAGGAGCAGCTGATATTAAAAATTTAAAATGAGAAAGTGATTTGGTTGATCTAGTTTGTTCAGGTAGCCTGTTCCATAGTCTAATAGTAGAGGGATAAAAGGAGTGGAAATATCTGGATGTTCGACAGTGAATTTCAAATAGGTTGTTTATGGAAAACGATCGGATGTGCTTGATGGGTGATAGAAGTTTAGTAGTGGTCTATTCAGCTAACATGCATTAAAGTTGCATGCAGTACATGCATGTTAGCCGAAACATGCATGGCACTATTGTTATACACATGTTACATGTAACATAATTATAATTATGGAAAAACATGCAAAATTCCAGCATTTCACATTAATATAACGTGCACATACAGTATGCTTAAAAAAATAGTGGGCGCACCGCACCGTAATTACCTTAGAAAGTACTGTCAAAAGTACTGTCTAAGTGCTGTAACATGTAACAGCTGCTGTATTGTTAAGCATGTAGCAGCTGGATAAAGTATTGTTGTTCTTACTCAGTAATTAATGTACTGTACTCAGTAATTACAGTGCAGTGCGCCCACTTTTTTTTTAACGCATACTGTAATATGCAAACATGCATGTAAAACGTCCCACATCACATCATACTCAAGCATGCATGTTACATGCATTTTATTTCCACTGGGGATATGACTAGAGAACTGTACATGTATATGCACATGTACACATATCTCTCACTAAGAACAGACTCATTACTCCAAATCTAACGTGGACAACTGTTGCCCTTTTTTTACCTCAGAGCGCAACAGTTAGCGGGCAACAACACCTCATTGTCTTTTCATCACCCCAGCAGTGCTGCCAACCTTGGGGTATACTGGAAATAATAAACCCTTTTTTTGTTTAGGAAATGGAGCTAAAGTAAGCTTGTAGAAAACTCTTGTTTTGCCTTGAAGTTAACAAGCAAATAAGACACATCAAGTGAAACGAAGATATGACTATAGATGTGACTTCTTATACAGGACTAACAAGGACTGCCACATTGAGCAAATGTATAAAGACAATAATTAGTGGTGGTAAATCTACCTCGCAAAGCCAAGGAAGTTTTATTTGTTTACCTGCTGCACCACTGCCAGAGTCAGCAGGTCCCAGGTTTAGGCATGATGGCATTAAGAAGTCACAGTCGTTTCTTAGTGCGTTACAAATGTAGAAATAATAACAGATGCAGCTTTTGTTTATCACTTTTGACTATTAATAGCAGTAATGATATTCATGGTAGATATTAATATGTTGGCGGAACACAGCATAACCTTAAACCATTGTAACCACAACTTTGACTGTCTACCACGTCATTAATTTCTGAAAGTTTTATGACTGGTGACTATTCTTTTTAGGGCGTACATCTTCACAAATCTGGAACTTTTTTTGTGACATGAGCACAGTCGTTTTTTTTTGAAGCCAAGATCTTGAAATCCACTTTAAACCACTGTTATAGTGTTGTAAAACAAAATTTACAAACAATAGTTAAAATTATACGAAATTTTTAATTTGACGAAGTTATTATTGTGCTTTATAATTAGAAACATTTTTGATTTATGTGATCAAATTTTTGCGCCCACATTTTACTGTACATAAGAGAATTCGATAATTAGGGGTTAGTTATGTTTTAATGCTGCCTAGACACCTGTTGTTGAAGAACTCATATGTAAAAGGCAAATTAGGAAAATTTATGACGGATACTTTTTTGCTCTTGTCCATTTGTGACCGTGTCTGAGAAAACCTGTTATCTGTCACAAAAATAATTTTTTGAGTTATTTATACCATTGGATAGAGCATGAAATACTCTTTTAAATGAGCTACAATACAAAGGATTTTGACTAAGCACGTTAGAGAAACGAACGGTAGAAAAAAACGAAAACTGTTCATGTTTTTTTCACAATCGCGATCGACGGTTCGTCTTTACCGAGTTGCAACTTGGCGAATATGCATTGTACGTTACTGAAACTTTATACATGTAACTTATCTCTACAGACCTTTGAGAGATAATAGAGCAAGTTTTGTAAGCATATCTTCACATACGAAAAAGTTACAGATAGTTGAAGCCCCTTGTCGATCGAGAATTCAGCCATTGAATTATGCGCCACACCCCATGTTTTTTAATTATAACTGGAATTCAATTTTTGTGACAGATAACAGGTTTTCTCAGACACGGTCACATTTGATGAATGTTGTAATGACGCTAGTGACATCTAGTAGAAGACAGCATTTTTTGGACTTGCCACAAGGTGTCTTAGAAAGACCAGGAAGAGCTTGTTAAGAAAATAGTGTAGAACTGACTAAACAAATATTGTAAATTCATGTAAGTGTAGCTCGTTTATTTTACTTCTAATGAATGTTGTAAATTAACCTTGATTCAACCAAGTAATTTTATCTTCAAGTTATTTTGAAAAACAAGAGTGAGGAAAGGTGTTTTTTACATGCTAGTGATGCATGTTATATAGTATCAGTAGCTGAAGTACCTGTGATTAATTAATTATAAACAACTAATAGTGTATACATGTAGGTTGGGAGTCACTAAGTGGCTTTATCTCAGAATCAGACTCATGGTCTTCATTTGTCTAGTGGTCATCTTCATCTGTCTCCTAATCTTCTTCTGTCTTATACTCAGCCTCTCTTTCACTCTCTTCAGTTCGTGCAAAAGTTTTAATGTCAGCATAAATGAAAAATGTTGCCTTCTCCAGCGTTCTACTGATCTGCTATTTAATTTGCATACCACTCATTAATCTTTTGTTGTAGGAATGATTTGGCAGCTTAATTCACAGTAAGATCAAGCGGATACAGTACATCCAGTTAGTACTATCACAGAATGAATTTTTTCCTCTTTTAGCGCTTCGAAAACTTTTCCTGTCGTTTGAATTTAAAACAGTTGAATGTCACTAATGCTCCTTGTGCTTGCTCTCTTCATACACCCATAACTTCCTCATCACGATTTATGTAAGGCATGGTGACATCAGAAATGTACAACAACGTTGTTTTCTCATTGTATTAGTGTTTGACATTATACAGTAGCCCTCAAAAAAAAGTTGACGTTGCGTATTCGTTTCGTATTCATTGCGTACAATGAAACGGTCATACTAAAGTTGTTTTTCATTACAGTTTTATCACTCAGCTGTCATAACTTAGTGTTATACTGTTTGTTTATCAATACTATAGCTAAATAATAAAAAATTATGACAGCTGTATATAGCATAGTAAAAAAATAACACTATAGTATAATCGTAGTACGGCCGTTTTGTAGTACGAAACGGAAACGCGACGTCAACTTTTTTTTGAGGGCTACTGTACTACAGTAGTTCCAAAGTTTAACTAGTACTAAATGTATATATTCCTCGCAGTACACAAATTTACCAGTGGCAAACTACCATGCAGCAAAGATTTCAATTGATAATCATCAATGTAATGACTGCCCACACTCATCAAAGCAAGACTAATGTTAATATTTAATTAAAAACCAAACATTGAAGACGAATGGGCAAAACCATTGACTTTGCTTAAAGTACAGAGATAAAGCATTTTGAATAGCGGCATTTGTTGGCCCTGCCATTCTTAGCACACAGTGAAAGTTCCAGCTCTAAGCTCACATCAGGAAGCAAGATACAGAGTTGTGAAGTTCAACGCCATGTTGCCAAAAGCTAAACTTCAGGTATCTGTAAAAAAAAAAAAATTAGGACAGGTATGGACAAACTTAAAATTTTAACGTGAGATATTTTTATAAAGAATACAAAAATGTACTCAAAAGCTTTTTACTACATAAAAGCACAGCTTGCAGAGATTGAATCAAATGCCCAGATCATATTTTTAAACTTAAGTCACGATTGAGGAAACGGATTAAGACGGGACAAAAACTGCAGCAAAGAAGGCATTTCTAGCTAACTGCACAGCAAATTTGAAGCACAGAAGTCACTGGACCTATTCGCATCAAATGTGTAAAGTGAACTTTTCTGTAACTAACGCCCACCTTTAATCCGCTGACTAACACACATACACACACACAAACACATCAAGTAATGTATCCCTCGCTGCTGTGCCCACGCTCGGGATAACCAGTCTTTTCATGACAACATTCACTACCTTCCAACTTCATTTTTATGGGTTTTTTTTTTGCTGTCATTTTTAATCTATAAGCACGCTAACCTCAATTTATGCATGCATACGTGAGACATCTTTTAACAGCATTGGTAGCGAAGTTTTTTGAAGTCATTGTTTGTACAATGCGTGTATGTGCAATCCTTTCAGCTGCAAATGTATACAGTATACGTATTTCAATAGCAACAATCTTGCTTTAAACTTGTCTCCTTTACAATAATTGATAAAGAACAAAATATGACACTAAATTATTGTGAAACAAATGCTCTATATACAGTAGCCCTCAAAAAAAAGTTGATGTAGCGTACTCGTTTTGTATCCGTAGCTACTAAGGACCGGTTATTATAAAGTTGTTTTTCATTACAGTTTTATCACTCAGCTGTCATAACTTATTGTTATACTGTTTGTTTATCAATACTGTAGTTACATGTAAATAATAGAGAATTATGACAGCTGAATATAACATAGTAAAAAAACAACACTATAGTATAATCGTAGTAGGGCTGTATCCTACAACAAAACGAATACGCAACGTCAACTTTTTTTGAGGGCTACTGTATATATTGTGTATGCCATCTGGTCAAAATAGAATGTTCTGGAACTGAATGGGGTAAACCCTGACAGATTATATTAAGACAATTATATGACAAATTAGCACCCTAAACACTACCAGTAAGAAAAGTTAAGTGAAGAAGAACAAGTGCTAAGTAGTTAGCACCTGACTACCTTGTACTTCAAAGGCAGTTACAGTGCAGGAGTAGAGTAGTTTAATGGAGGAGCCGTGTGATAGAATTAGGAATGCATACATTTGGCAGGTAATGTGGTATCGGCCACTTGTTACATTGCTTTAATGAAATTAGGCAGTAATTAATGTACATGTATGCAAAACAACAGAGGCAAAAAAGCTTGCTATTGAAATTAGGTGTGCTCTGCTACTGAAGGAAGTTACAAAGTTATAATGAATTAGTATGGCGCTAGAATGTCTAATTACCTACAGTAGTGGCCAAAAAAAAATACCCGTTTCATTTTAAAAACCGACCGTTTTTACGATGGAACGAAGACTGAACGGTGGTCCCCCTTTTTAGTGTTGTATATCCAGCTGTCATAATTCTCTGTTGCAACTACACTATATTGAAGGATAAAAGTTGCAACAAAGAATAATGACAGCTGGGTATACTATAAAGAAAAGGGGGACACCACCATTCAATCTTCGTTCCATCGTAAAAATGGTCGTTTTTTAAAATGAAACGGGTACTTTTTTTTGGCCACTACTGTAAGTACAGTACGCGTCAAAAAAAAGTGGCCGCACCGCACCGTAATTACTGAATACAGTACAGTAATTACTGTGTACACAAATAGTACTTTTTTCAGCTGCTACAATGCTAAACAATACAGCAGCTGTTACTGTTGACAGTACTTTGACAGTACTGTGACAGTACTTTGTAAGGTAATTTAAGTGCGGTGTGGCCACTTTTTTTTGACTCGTACTGTAGCTGCTTGGTCATGGAGAACAAACTGTTCAAAGTGAAAAAGTTTTGCTAACTAACTAACTAACTAGCACAAAAGTGCAAATCCCTCGCGCTCTATTAGAAAGACTTTCTTGAGCTCTCAACTG
>JAYJLX010055971.1:0-30841 GCA_036873525.1 Chalinula nematifera | reverse complement strand
ATGTACATATACAGTGGAACACGGACACTTTGGGGGATTGGATTTTTGTCCTTTATATAGAGGTGTCCTTACAGGGAGGTTGTAAAAGTAAGTTGATGATGGTAACAAAAAATGGTTTTATTGTTTAAAGCTCAAGCACACTATAATTGTCTATGCAGTGTATGCTTGTATTTAAGCGTCAGGAACCAAGATATCACTCAAATTACTGGAGAGAAATAAAATTGCTAATTTATTAAACGTTTATAAATAGAGTACAAAGCAAGAACATAAAAAAAAGAAATTAATTGATAGTACTAAACATTATTACTGCATTAAATGATAAATTCAGTTAAGTAATCTCTAGCTAAATAAAGGGACTGATTTTGCCCGTTGCTATGCAAATGATGCAGAAAATGAATAACATCGTCAGGAGTAGGGATTCCCATGTGTAAGAAAATTACACCCACACAGTTTCCAATCGCTACTACATGTATTACTCTATTATCTATGGTTTACCATAATCATGCTAGCTACACCCTTTGCACCACAGGAAGGATCCAGTTTCACACGTACTCAAAAGCTTGTATTACTACAAAATCAATTTTTTATAACGTTTGTTTTGACATGATACGACGGTACAATCTACATGAGCTCTCAAGATTTTACTTGGTGATACAATACTCCTTTGTCAAGTGCACGCCTTTGAGTACACGTGAAACCAGCCCCTTCCTTGAGTGCGAAAGGTGTGGCTAGCTAAAGTACATGCATTGCAATGGTTTATCAGTCAACACACTGCAACAGTACACAATGAAATAATATTAATTAAGGCACACTTATAGTAACTAGTGCACTAAAGTGCAAACCCTCACCACACTATGCAATGATTACCACAAATCACAGTGATACATGGATCCACACGTTAATAAACAGATCCATGCAGCTCCAATTACCAAGTGATCACTTCCATATGATTCAAGATGATAAAGGCTTTGTAAAACATTTTGTGCACTTGCAAATTGCACTGGTGTAGAGTCTATTGCACTTGCTAATAAAAATTTGGCAGTATAGATAGTTAGTTAATTAGTATTATGGGCGGAGCCTCCTTATGAATAATGGAGAAGAAGATCGCTTTAAACAAAGAAACCAAACAAGCTGATCTTTCGTAAAACAGTATGCAAACCTACTTCTAACATCAAGATACAGCAACAGATGAAGTTTTAGAACGATTCAACCAAGCACATGGCTGAACCGCTGGAAGAGAAAATCGTGTGCTAACTTTTGACATCCAAAGCTACTGAATGAAAAGCTATCCCTTCAAACAAATAATTTGTATGTGGGATTTTGACTTAAACTATGGTATGATACCAGTAAAAAGCTTACCAAACTTCCACAAGCTAGGATACCTTTTTCACTGAATAACTCGTGAAGGATCCATACGCTGAAATTCTGATACGAAATAGCTTGCATTGATGATGACAGGCTTTATTTTCAGAAAGATTGAAGAGATTTGGCTACTTGGTCATGGAGAACAATAATTTGCTAACTAACTAACTAACTAACTAGCACAAAAGTGCAAATCCCTCGCGCTCTACTGAAAGATTTTCAAATATAATTTGCCATTTACTGACAGTCATTGCTACCAGCATGAGCATCAGTTAAGCAAAAAACACTTGCAGTGAAGAAAAGGGAGTGGCTGATAAGAAAAAAAATAGAACAGAGTCTACTAGATATAACAAACAACTTATCTGTCAGTCTGTTGTTTGGGATAACAATAATCACCGAAGGTAAAGGTTAAACAAGCCTGCTGCAAATAGTTCTCGATGCGGAAGGCTATTGAGTGTTGAAGACCGAAAGTGACAAAACACGAAAACCGAACAACACGAGGTGAATGAATGGGAGTGGCTGATCAATTTAGCAAGGAAAGGGTTAAAAAAAAAGGACAAAACTGGAGAAGAAAGGTGTGGTCGACAGCAACCATGGCAAAAGCTGAACCACTGATTTTGTTTAGAACACTGTTATGATGCAATTTGAATAGCAGCATTTGTTTCCCTTGCCATCCTCAGTGAAAGTTTCAGGTCTAAGCTCTCATCTGGAAGCAAGATACAGACTTGTGAAAATGGTTACCATTTTGACGAAGGCTCAATTCAGACACCAGTAGAAAAAATTCTAGGACACTTATGGTTGCAAAAAAAAATTTATCGTTAGCTTTTTTTCACAAGGAACTCAGAAATGTACTCAAAGCCTTCCTAATTGGAACTACAACTTGCATGTATCGAGTCAAATGCAAATGGACACTTTGTAACTTATCTCACGATCAAGGAGACAGACGAAGACAGGACAAAAACGATAGCATAGAACACCTACACTGCACAGAGAATTTGAAGCACAGCAACCACTAGACCTTCCTGCACCAGCCGTTTAAAAAGTTAAATTAATTAACTTTAAAATGCTAACTCACTAACACACAAACTGACTAACGTATCCCTCGCTATTGCTTCGCCAGCGCTCGGGATAACTAACTAGCACAAAAGTGCAAATCCCTCGCACATTGAAAGACTTCTGCTGGTTCTTGAGATCAACTGGCACTGGCAGACATTACTACTGTATCATGCATTTGCAACAAAGAAAAGGAGTGGCTGATCAATTAGATTAGCAACACAAGGGTTAAAAAAAAACGAACTGAAGAAGAAAGGTATGGTCAACCAAAAATTCAATTCCATAGCTGAACCATTGCTTTTGCTCTAAACACTGTAACGAAGCAATTTGTATAGCGGCATTTGTTGCTTATGTCAGTCCCATACACTGTGAAAGTTACAGCTCTAAGGTCACACCGGGAACAAGGTACAGACTTCTTAAGAATCTGAACAATCGATACTCAACTATGATTTAAAAAAATTCTAGGATATTTATTGTGGAGTTACTTATTTTTCTGAGCATTTACATCAATAGTAATACACAAGTGCTCGAGTCAACAAGCTCAAACACGTTTTGTCACTTATAGCTCGAATGAGAAGACGAACGGATTCCAGACCAAAACAGCAGTAAAATAGACACCACTGGCTAACTGCTAATGAAATTTTAAACATAGCAGCCATGAAACCATCCTGCACTGATCATTGAAAGTGAAGTTTTTGCTAACTAACGTACAAACTCACAACTGACTAACGTATCACTCGCTATGGCTTCGCCAGGCGCGAGGATAACTAACTCACTAACACACAAAGTGACTAATATACCCTCCCACACAATGTGTGGTGAGGGTAATAATGGGTAGAACAATATAATTTGGGGAAAATATGCAACACAATCAACTACAGTAATGGTAGGACACATCACAAATTAAAAATCAGTGCATGGGCAAACAATTGCACACATCCACATACATGTACATATATGCATACCATGGTGTAACATAGATTTACATTGCATCAATCATGGATTTATAATTCACAAATTTTTGAAAATCACTAAATTTGCATACCACACACAATATGCCCTATATGCTGTAATCCTCTGAACACACTTGGGTTTACCTTGAATTACATAACTATTATGTGTGGGTACTAATTTTAGCGATTTTTTTTGGCAGCCAATGCCGAATTTGATACACTTTAAAATTATAATAACTTATTACAAGCTCAGAGAAAATCAAACGAAAATAATAGCCTATACAGCACAATCTAAAGGGGGGTCTGGAGATATTACTCACATGCACAGGATTCAGAATTTTGTCCACTTCCTTCTGTTTGTACTGCAGGAGCTCGGCAGTTCTTGTCGAGCGGAGAGCCTCAAGGTTCTTATGACCGATACAATACCCAACTGGCTGCCACCAGGCTTTGGCCAGTGAAGAGCAGTAGAAAGTAGCAAGATGGAAGAGTTGGCCGATGCCATATTCAAACCTATAAGGAGCAAAGTAGTAGATAAGAACATGTAACATTGGATAGAACATGTAAATAGCAAGTACATGTAATAATACATGTATACACTCACAGATTCGTCCAGCTGGAATAGTTCCCACGACTTCCTACTTCCACTCCCCCAGTCTGCTTCTACGGCACCTAACCTCCTGCGTCAACGTGTCTAGTTCCTTCCCCATATCAAAATCAGTCCGCCATAACAGAGCCAGTAATAGAGCATCTGATTGCAACCATATCACCAGTGTCAGTAAACTACGTTCATCATTATCCAGTGGTTTCTTCACTATTCCTTCTCACAATACTCTCCCATTCACGTCACCAGAGTATCAACAGCATGATTGTTTTGCTACATAGTTGCAAATAACTTGACAAGTCTTTCATCACCTGGAACCTGAGCCTGGGAGAAATCTTCTTGCTTTGTTTCAGTGCTCCTATTGCATTAGTGAGGCCCAGCTCTGACGATTCATTCTCAGCGTCTATTAGTGAGTATATATGACCCTCTATCAATGAAGTTGCTAATTTGAGGTTTCCGAGTTTCTGAGCCAATCTTTAGGCGCCTCCTCCATTAATGAGGAGGTGTGGTCTTCCTGGCACACCGAGGTGCCACTAAGGTGGACCAAATAGTGTAATACATTGTTCCATATGCCGTTGTTATGGCAGGCGGAGTTCAGGCATTTAGGCGGGAGTTTGTGAATCAAGAGGCTGGAAGTTGGGTTGAACATTTCGGGACTTAACTGGTGTGATGAGACAAAAGGCAGCCAAGGTAGAGAGGAGATATCTTTAGAGGCCAATCAAGGCACTCGACTTATAACGGACCGTCTCAGCATATAGGCTGAGGCAAGCTTCAACCAGCGATGAATACTACAGAAAACATCAAATACCTTATAGCGGTTACATTTGGCGAGGCTAATAATACATATGGGAGTAATTATAATAATGCCGGTAGGATACGTACATGTACTACAATGATCACACACTACAACAGTACACAATGAGGCAAATTTTTGCTAACACTGATAAAGGGACTGTAAAGTACATGTACATGTATAATAAAGACCCCTAAGTTTAACACACAACATAGTACAAAAATACAACCAACAGCAAATAAATATATAATATATAAAAAAATACAACAGAGACACACACACACACCAGAGACACACACACAACAGAGACACACACACACAACAGAGACACACACACACAACAGAGACACACACACAACAGATAAACACACAACTCAAGATGACATTCACACGATCATTAGAACAGCCATCAATTTTACAAAGTAGTTGGCTATCATTTATACTTACTTGCTCAATTAATCTGCTGATCACCAAATTGCTTGACACGTGATTTATTATAACATGCCAACATTATAATTTTTATACTGCCACACCTATTATAATAAAACTACTAGTCTAATAATAATTATTTATACTAATAACTTGCAATTTAACCAACCACGCCTAGCGCCTAGGTGTGTCTGGTTAAATTGCAAGTTATTAAAAAAAAATATCAATAGAGCTGATAAAAGTCTTGCAGCATCCAGTAAGGATTTTTTTTTTTAGCAATTCAGCAAATCTTATCTAGGTTAGTTTTATTAATTAATTAATAGAACAAAATACTGCTAAAAAATTTTACAGCAGTTTCAACCTTAAGGTGGTAGACGCCATTGGATGGTGGGAGCTGAGGATTTGGGTACAACAGCAAAGCCAGAGGAGTGATGATATATCAACCTCAGCGCAGGTGGTTGTTTCAGCAGTGGAGCACCTTAAGAAACGGGAAATTGTGGATATTGCCACATGGTGCCAGGCATTCGCAGTCCTTGTCCAGCTCAGCAACGTCACCTGAGCAGGCAGGAGGGTTAATGGCATCCAGATCGTGCAGGATCTGGGAGGGGCCAAATGGCTACCGGGAATTCCGTTTATGGGCAGGGGCGAAGAAAGCCTGCAAATTACTATATACGTTGGCAGGGAGCTCATCAAAGTCTCGGGAGCGGCAACATAAGGTTGGGGGGAAGAAGCAGAAGGGCCCTGGGCCGCGTGGATAAGCAAGGTGGAGCAGTGAGGAGAACCTGCTTCAAGGAAGACTCATGCGAGAGGCGTGATTTCTCGTTCTCCCATATCTGCTACCACAGTGGAGACAACCATACAGTGTCCCACAGGGTCAAAGTGAACCAAACGGGAGGATTGAGGTGGACCACATACTCTCATTAAAAGTTGACTGATGAGTGACAGTACACATTTCATTGATTTATTATTCATTCATTTATCCCTGTTGGGAATGACTACTGAAATGTCAATATAAGGTTCAGTATAGGGAAGGGGAAATTACTAGACAGATGTTGACACATGCACACTGTCATGCACATATAGGTCCGATGGGGGGAGGGACTCTGGCTCTCCATCTCTCCTCAGATGTGATCAGTGTTCCGGGCTCCTCAGCTCGTTATGTTCACCCTTCATCACTGGTTCCTTTATTGTATTGTTGTTGAGTTCTACCAGAGGATGAGAAATTTGGAACAAGAGGGGTTCCTCACAGGGCAGGTGTGTAACGGGCAGCACAAACACTTGGCAGACCTGTTAGCCATGCACAGCTGCCAAGGATCCTTTAGTGCCCCGAGAGGAACCCTTCGGATGCCCAGTACAGCCTGGGGGATCCACTCCCCACTCATCGTGGAGGCCTTCGGATGCAGCCTGGGGGATCCACTCCCCACTCATCATGGAGGCATGAGGGAACCCTTCGGATGCCCTGGGGGATCCACTCCCCACTCATCGTAGAGGCATGGGAGAGGGAGCTGGTGGCCCACCCTGATAGATTGTTTGTTAATTACACCAATCAAGATAGGGTTTCGAGTGGGGTACGATCGGTCGCAGGTGTGTTTGTCAGGGGGAGAACCACCTCCATTCAGTAGTGGGGGAGTATCTCCAGCGAGAGCTAGGTTAGTTCCAGTGTCGCAGAGTGCAACAGAAATCAGCCCTATTGGCCTTATCCCGAAAAAAAAGACAAAGTTTTGTATGTCGTCCCCAGGGGGATGGAGCGTGAATGAGGGGAATGCTCATCAGTGGTCTACACGTCAGTAGACCATTTAGCAACACTGATTGGAGCTGTGGGTCTGTCATCCAATGTTATGGTAAAGGCCAATGTGAAGGAGGCATACCCCGGAGGACCGTCCATCATTGGCGGTGCGATGGGAAAAGCGAGGTATGTGTGGATACAATGTTGCCCTTTGGTGCACCAAAGATATTTTCTGCAGTAGCAGATGCATTGCAATGGATCATGGTGAAGAGGGGCACAGTACTACCTGGACGACTTTATGATAGCGGCAAAGTCGTGGGATGAAGGCAGAGAATTGCTGTGGAAGGAACTGGGTGTCCTATTGAGACCTCCAAGCTGGAACGTCCATTGAAATCTCTTGAGTTCTTGGGAATTGAGGTGGATATCATAAAAGGCCAGCTCCGTCTCCCGGCAGATAAAATGGAACGCGCTCTGGATAAAGTGGAGCGCTATACCTATGAGGGAATTCCAGTCCATGGTAGGCCTGTTGCAGCATGCCTGCAAGGTGGTGTTATCTTTCATGCGAAGGCTTCATGCACTGCTGTCTGTTCAAGCTCAGTGGGTCCACTTAAACCAAGAGGCTAGAGCAGACCTAATATGGTGGAAGATGGAACAGGGTATCGCTAATGTGGGCTGAAATTACTGTGACATCAGGTAGTCCGGGGGTAGAGCATATTTTCTTCCTCCAGTTACAATGGCCCCCGGGCCTTCAAAGTTGCTCAATTCCTGTAGTTGTAGCAGCAGCTCTATGGGGACGTTCATGGCAGGGAACAGTTAATGAAGCTGTGGTAGCAAATCATACTCCAAAGACAAACACCTAATGCATTTAGTGCAGGTATTGGTTTTTTTCGCATCGTATTTTGGGTTGAATTTTGTGGCAACACACATTGCTGGAGTACAGAATAAATGCGCTCTGTGTTTGCCGCCCCTCAAGTCAATCCTATGTCAACTCCAATCCCAACCCAGTTGGTAGAGTTGGTAACGCTGAGACAAGCATGGGTATCCACAGATTGGACGCCCATCTTCAACATTATCATCCGCTAGCCAATTCATCCCACCCAGAGTACCAGGCAGCAGTACGCTGTTCCCTTACCCATCAACAGAAAGTTGGGGGATGAGGACCTTGCGGATTCCACAATAAAATCCTATGTGGCACGGATTAGGCACACCCAAATATCATTGGGTCTGGCAGACCCGAGGATTTCCTCCATGCCTCGGCTGGGTTTAATCGCTGGGAACCGCTCCAAAGGTAGTCTGCCTATAACTCCAGGTATGCTATGGAAGATCAGGGGGTTCTTGGAGAGCGAAGACCAGACCACGAGAATGTCGGCTATGTGTACTATGGCATTTTGGTGAGATAACAGTACCCTCAGAACGGATCCCAGCAGACATTTATGCATCGGGGATGTCAACAGCAAGGAGACTCCAACAGTGGTGTGTCTTCGACTCCAAAACTGATCAAGCCAGCCAAACTTATCCTTGGCCAGACTAATGGGCTCTGCCCAGTCACGGCTTTGATAAACTATATCAAATGTCGGGGACCTAAGCAGGGACCCCTTTTCCATTGGGTCAAGCTTTGTGGAAGAAGTTCGGGCATTGTTGCAGGTCTCCGTGCTAGTGTTTCCGGTCACAGCTTCAGAATTGGAGCGGCTTCCACAGCAGCAGCAGTGCGATTAGAGGCATCCAGGGAGATGGAAAAGTGGCGCCTATTTAACATATTCGAACGTCACACCAGTCACTAGCATCAATGTCGATGTGTTCGGGAAGGGGTGGGTGTATGCGTATTGTTTTGGAGGATCGGGTTGGATACTCCAACGTTAGCCATGCACAGCTGCCAAGGATCCTTTAGTGCCCCGAGAGGAACCCTTCGGATGCCCAGTACAGCCTGGGGGATCCACTCCCCACTCATCGTGGAGGCCTTCGGATGCAGCCTGGGGGATCCACTCCCCACTCATCATGGAGGCATGAGGGAACCCTTCGGATCCCCTCTCCTCCAACGTTGGTTTTAAAATATTCATTGAGGATAGTTAATACTATTAATGTTATTAAATTAGTATATAATATATAATGGTCACACCCTTTACGATTTGCCCAACTCACCAGACCTTATATATACCTAAGGGTGCTGGTTCTAAAACCCAACATGTAGTTAAACGAAGTTAACATACAAGGGGGATGTGCTCTGGGGATCAGCTCAGGTTGAGTTAATAGTAATAGAATGGGTGGGGTCAGCCAACCCACATGATCTAAAGCTAGTGAGCACGAGGCAGGTTGCGCAATCAGTGCACGGGAGCAGGGACCATTGGGCAGTGCAGACGAGACAGTGAAAGGATCACCCACCTCCCTCCCCAAGCATCCCCTGCGTACGGAGGTATCCTTTCCAGTCCACACTATAGGGTGGTGGAAAGGGAAGTGAGGGGATCAATAATGTGAAGGGTTTGGGGCCTCTCCTCCATCTTGGTTGTGTTAACTGTTTAGTTAATGTTATTCATTGAAGGATAGTTAATAATATTAAATTGGTAATGTAATATTAATGGTCACACCCTTCACGATTTGTATTGACTCCCCAACTCACCTATATACCTAAGGGCGTAAAGTGATAAGGTGCTGGTTCTAGCAAAACCCAACATGTTAAATGTTTTATACTTGTGCTAAAAGAACAAAGAATTTATAATGAAATCTCACAAATAAGAATGGGACAAGTTTTATAAGACACTGCTTCAAATGTATGTATAACACCACCATAAAATAACACTTTGTAGTTACAATGTACATCTTTATTTCGCTGCATCTAAACAGAGCTAAGCGTCTAATCAATCGTATTCTAATTAATACACAACTGTATGTATAACACTACCATAAAAAAAACTCTACGACATACGTTATTGTTGTATTCATATTCAGTAAGCATTTAACCAGATAATACACAGTTGTATATAATACTATATGCCATAAAATAACGCTTGGAATTACGACTTACACATTGTCTGCTACATCCATGGTGAGCTAAGCACGTAACCAACAGATAATACACAACTGTATGCATAACACTACTATAAAAAAACACTTGGTACTTACAATCCTCTTTATTTTGCTGTATGCATTGTTAGGTACCAAATTAATACACAGTTGGTACTGACAACGTGCTGCAATCACCCAGGCAGGCTATAAACAATCATTAAAAAAATAAATTAATTCGGAGGTGTGGTTAATTGTTTTTATTCGTTTCATTATTATTGTCATTCTCACAACTATTTAAACGAGTTGCTGTGAACTCGATCACTAATTGCTCATCCACAGTATGGACCCTTTTCAAAGCCAGACTGGAGAGTCTATCGTCTGTCACTGTAGAGCCAAGATAGGTTTTAATCCTTCTAAGGGATGAGCATAGGCGGCTGCAGCCCTGGGCCAGCCCAGGCTGTGCCCGGGTTAAACTAACCACAAATTGCTTTAATTAAGCCAGCTCAAGTACTTTGTATTTGTATATGAATATAGTAGTATAGAATCATTATGCAGGCTTCTGTAGCTCACCTGTGTCAACTTTTTACCTTGCAAGCACTAACTAAATTGAATTTGTGCAAAACTGCCAAAACAGTAAAGAAACAGTGAAATAATTAAATAAAATTGACCACGCCCATTATGAATATACAATGAGCCCAGGTAAATTTGGAATCCTGCAGCCGCCTATGGGGACGAGAAACTCCTTTACCGAGCTTACACATGAGGTTAGGGCTATTTGGTAGGCACGACATATAGTACGGAAACACCCATGTACCTTGGACAGATGGTGGTAGAAAGGAGTTCGAGTTATACTCGTTCTTTTTGTAGAAACGTCCTAGCAATTGCTGACTCGGATGAAAATGCTCACTCGTAATGAAGGTAAAGAAAAGTGATTTGAAGAAGTTAATCTAGAAAATTATAGTAAATGCTGGTATAACAACTACAAAGGAAATGGCATGTGCAATGTACCGTCCTGAAGTGTATTTTTCAACTATAGACTTACCGAACCAAATAACAGGTTTATTCATATCCCTTCTATGTTTCTTTGATACCGACCTCTACAGCATTAAAAAGTGAGAAAAATTATTCAGAGTTTTACAGGAGTCTAGTAAGGCCAGATGAGCATGGCAGATATAAACTGCCTTCTGATGTACATCAGTAAATCTCTTCAGTGTTACATTCATACATAGAGCCTCCATCGTAGCACGGACTGACGCAATCACTAACATCCAGATCCATTTCCCTGAGACCGACCATAATGTAACAGTATGTTGCCTCTGCATTCAGTTCTTTACACTTAGTGAACCTTTCGCGTGTAATACCGTTGTACGCGACAGTTCCTCTGACTTGCTAAGATCCGTCATCTCATCTGCCATAATGTTAAACAATTGTACAGGTTGTAGCTCAGCTTTAGTCATTCTACGAACCTTGTTAGCAAAAAAAAATATCAGGCTATACTGAATATCATGTCCAAGCCACGTAGCATTCCTCAGACCGGATAGCTTCTGTCTTACCCACATTCCCAGTTGTTTCCTTGAGACTTTCATTTGCTCACGAAGAGCCAACCATTGCTGACAGTATGGTCTCGATGATGGTCTTCACATAGATCTTGTTCTCTTCTATGGTGCAGGAACGTCCTCTCTCAATCTATCAGAGGTGTTGCTACCTATGATTGCCTGATACTGTTTCCATGACAGTACAGCTTCGTGGTGCTTGGAGCAAGACTTCCCATGTGTTGTTACCAGTAACGGAATCCAGTACTAACCAGAGCAGGATTTGGCAAAAAACGGCAGGGAAAAAAGGTGGTGGCATCTCGTTCTACTGAGCTACCAGCTGGCTTGAAAGCTTCTTTTGGTCGGCTAGGATATTGAATACCAGTCGGCTGTTGAGGTGCTTCACCCTTGTTCTGCACGGTGGTTGCTGTATGGACCAGCCACTTGTATTCGAAAGCATCTATAACCAACAGAATTCTAATAAATAATAATTGTATATAATACCGTATACCACACTTGGTGCTTACGACGTACTTTAATCTGCTATATGTGAGCTGAGCATCGGAATAATACTTAAAATAGCACTTGGCGTACATTTTCTATATTTTGCTGTATAGAGCTAAGTGTCCTACCAACATAATCAACTGTACGTATAACACTACTATAAAATAACAATTGGGAGTTACAACGTATGTTCTTTTTTATTTTACTGTATCCATAGTGAGCTAAGCGTCACATGAATAATTAATACATAACTGCACTACTATAAAATAACACTTGGTACTTATGACATACGTTCTTTATTTTGCTTTACAGATAGTGAGCTAAGCATTTAATTAACAGAGTTGTAATTAATACACAACTGTATCTACAAGACTACCATAAAATAATAGCTAGTACTTACGACATATGTCTTCTGTATGTGAGCTAAGTGTCCAACCAACGGAATTCCAAAGTGTATGTATAACACTACCATAAAATAACATTGAGTATGTTTTCTTTTCTCATTGTGAGCTAAGCGTATAACCAATTAATACACAGTTGTATATAATATTATATACCATAAAATAGCAGTTGGTACTAACACCGTAATTACTTTATTTTGCTGTGTCCATAAGCATCTAACCAACAGTAATAATACACAGTTGTATATAATACTATGTACCATAGAATAGCACTGGGTACTGACGACGTTCATTTTGCTAGTCATCTCAACAATAGAAGTCTGAGTATATTGCACAGTTGTATTATAATACTATATACCATAAAAAATCAATTGAGCTTGTGACCTAAGTGTTTCACCAATAGAATTCTAATCAATACACAATTGTATGTATCACACTACAATGAAATAACACTTGCGTTCTTTATTGGTTGTGAGCTAAGCATCTAACCAACAAAATTCACAGTTGAATGTAATAATATTTAACATACAAAAAATAACATATGGTACCGTACATTCTTCTTGTATCTTCTATGGCATCTAACCTACAGAATTCTAATTAATACACAGTTGTATAATTATAATACTATAATTCATAGAATAAACACTTGGTACTTACGACGTACGTTCTTACATGTATCCGAGCTAAATGTCCAACCAATAGAATTCTAATTAATACACAACTGTATGTGTAACACTTACAATAACCAGTGGCGGATCTAGGGGTGGGCCAGGCTGCCCACCCAATCTCCAAAATTTTATGCTAGCTTACCTTAGATAGTATTATATATAGCACTAACAAGACATTTAAATGCTTTCCTACACAGGTAACTTAAGTCCTGGGTCAGAGCATCAGTAGCTTTAAAAGTGTTGATTGCCTAGCAACTTTGAAAATCTCATTAGGTATGCACGAAATTTATGGAGTTATGTTACTGACTTGGAGTCTTAAAATTTAAAATGGCAAAATATACTTGTGAGCAAAAATCCGGAGTTGTTGTGCCCTATTGCAATGGATACAGCAGTATCAAGAGACTGCTATCTATCCAAATTTCCATGATGACATATCAACTGGACTTTGTGTGACAGGCTCAAGCGACAATTTTGCTGTTGCTGCAAAACCTTACAGTAGATGGCTAGGGAATTTTGATAGGATGAGTTAAGACATAGGCAATACAAAATTTCAGAGCCGTAGGATGATGGGAATAACTCCGGGTTTTTTGTTGAAATCTCGTAACGTACCGTTACGCTACGGCTGTTTTCTCGCTCGCATTTGCTGTGCTTTTGTGCTTAGCATTGTTAGCAAAGGATAGCTCTATCTCGTGCAATTTGTTTCATTTTAAAAGTATTGCTCAGAACTCGACTTATGATCCTGCAAAGTTAGTTCAAGTCAAATTGGGCGTGACCCATGACTTAAGTCACCTGTGTAAGGCCCTGAAATGCCTCCCAGTGTGGTGAGTCAGCTTATATATGAGCCCAAAAAGTGCGAAGACTGTTGAACTGCAAGCTAGATTAATGGAGAACTTGAAGTCACACCCAAAATAAGTGTTGTATGACGTTTAATTAACTTTTTATGACAACTATAAACCACCACGTGTAAACATGTAAACATTAACAGCTGATAGAAGCCAATCATGTACAGACATTTTACTCTATTCCAGTCATTTTTTGTATGTAGATGCACTACAAAATTACACAGAATTATGGATAGTGGCCATGGAAGTCCTAGTCCATGAACAGCCTGCGGATTTGGGTGATTCTACTAATGATAGTCAGCAATTGACGTCATTAGTTAAGGCTGTTGAGCCCTCAGTAATACCTTCACAATCCGCGGAATTAGTGCCTTCCGATATTGCTAGTTCACCTAAGGAGAACCTCTGTTGACTCCTTTTCCATCAACCAAGATTGGTAACAAAGAGCAATGTGAATTGGGGTACAAGTGGTTACAGTATTCAGTAATTAAGGATGCTGCCTTTTGCTATCCCTGTCTCTCATGGAAGCAGTAAAGCTGAAGACAGGTTCGTTATCATTGGATATTGGAAATGTGCCACAGGAAACACTGGAGCTTTTATGAAACATGACAAATCTAAGCACCATCAGAAGCATTAATGAATTGGGTCCAATACAAATCTTCTGTAAGCAGTGGTATATCAGTTGCATCTAGATGCCAGAAGGGAGCAGATTACAAAAAAACTGCAAAGGCAGTGATCGAAGCATTTTAGTATTGCACAATGCAAGAAATAGGTCTATGTGGACATAAAGAAGGGTCATATCTAGCAATAAAGGTAATTTCCAAGCTTACTCGGTACTTATGACACAGTTGTGAAGATTGATTGATGAATGGGCCTCAAAATGCCATATAAACATCGCATGGTATACAAAACCAAGTGCTTGGAGAAAAGCTATATTTGTCAATCAGCTCAGTTATTTAGCATTCTTGTAGATGAGACAAGGATTTGGCCAAACAGGAGCAGATGACCTTTGTGGTCCGATTTGTGGACATTTCCAAAGGCCAGATTCATAAGCATTTTGTAACGTACATTGAAGCCAAGGCGCTTGATGCTACCAGTCTGTCAACCTATATTAAAGAACTTATGGTGAAGTTTAATTTAGACTGCTAACAACTTGTAAGTCAAGGCTACGACGGAGCGAGTGTGATGAGTGGCAGATGTGCTGGTGTACAGGCCAAATTTGCTCCCAATGCCATATACATCCACTGTTACGTGTTAAATCTTGTCCTGGTTGACTCATGCAGATCAGTATCCTCTGCTTCTCAGTTCTTTGCCTTGTTGGTATCTTATGGCAACTTGTAAGGCACATGTTGTGTTTATTGAAGCTCAACAGCGACTGCATGCAGATAAACACCCACTGGAACTTCAAAGGCTTTCAGACGGTGTGCTTCAATTAATGCTATTTCCTGTAGATATGATTGCTTGCTAATGGCTTTAGAGGAAATTTCAACATCATCAGATCATCTAAAAGCAGTCGAGGCGAACGGTTTACTCTATCAAATCCAGTCTCCTTCATTATATCACTGGTGATGTTCGATTGACTGCAGCACTCAGATCAGTTACAATCCTGTACTGTAGATCTCTATCGAGCGTCTGAGTTAGTTCTGGCGATGAAGAGCATGCTGGCTCATTTTCGCACTGATGATTACTGGAGCCAACTTTACAGATATGCAACTGATATATCCATTCGATTCCAGAGGATAGTGAGATGTCCAAGACCAAGCCGAAAACGAAGACGACCAGCTAACTTGGAAGGAAGCATTGTTACAGAGGCAGTTGGATCCCGGGAACCATTATCAACATGATCACTTCAAAACAAATGCATCAATTTATCACGGAAATGAATGCCTAATTCAATGACACTAGCAGCTTTGTTTTGAAAGGAATCTCAGCATGTAGTCCTTTTTCATCTTTAATTTTCAAGAACTGAAACCCTTCTGTTTGATGTACGGGATTGATGTAGCTACTCCAGAAATAGAAGTGGCCTTGCTTCAATGTGTGAAACCATAGCTCAACTTGGTCAATATCTCCATTCCTGTCAGCCAGCCTACAGGAAGATCTATAAGACCGTTCAGATAGCTCTCACTATATCCCTAACCAATGCTGAGTGTGAGCGTTACCTTGAAAAGAATCAAAACCAACTACTATGGGCGAAGAGGGATTGCCTGATTTGGCCATCCTGTCCATTGAAAGGGATCTGGCTTTTAATAGACGAGTTTGCCACAATCAGTATACACGAAGGGGTCGAAAACCGTGGACAGGGGAAGTTGATCACTGTATGGCTTCCAGTAGGCAAAAATGTATGGCGAATTCCAGCAGCACAACTCACAGTTCTAGGCTATTTGTTTGCATTTATATTTTTTAACCACACGTTTACAATTTATACCTGACATAGCACAAGGGTAAATAATCCCATTGGTACTTTCATCAAAAGAAAACCGATACGGACGGGTTTTCAGAAGATCGACTACGTCTAGAAACTATGTTACTTTTATTTTTGAGCAAACAAGTCGCCGACTAAATACAGCTATAGTAGTAGGCTAAGGCTATTCTGGAGGGTTACTATTCAATGTTCAGCAACTTACAGAATAAAGTAGGCAAGATGTGTAACAGTATTTCGCTACTAAGTATCCTTACAATAACCGTTTTTCATACACCATGATAAATACACATAGGCGGCTGCAGGCTGTGCCTGGGTTAACTTTCAAAAAAACCACAAAGTGCTTTAATTAAGGCTGAAAACAACAGCATAGGCCCTTTGGTTTCTTTGCATTTGTTTATGAATATAGTTATTACTGAGTACAGAATCATTATGTAGGCTTCTGTAGTATAAATATGCTCACCTGTGTCAACTTTTTACCTTGCAAGCAATAACTGAGTTGAATTTTTTATGCAAAACAGTAAAGAAAAGTGAAATAATTAATTAAAATTGACCACGCCCATTATGAATATACAATGAGCCCAAGTAAGTTTGGAATCCTGCAGCCGCCTATGTAAATACATCACCTAGGCTTTAGAACCTATCTGAAACATCACTTCAAAATCCCTTTCCTTAATCTGTAATACTTTACGAAAACTGCTGTGTGTCCACTATCTACATACCATCCAGATATTGAAGCTTTGATTTTTGTGAGCAAATGCGTCGCCGACTGCACAGGAGCCTGGATTTTGGTTAATAAACAGTGAGTATCCTGGAGATTACAGTGTGTGAATCACGAGAACGATTTTAAGAAGTAACTGTGTATTGAAAAGTAATAAAAATCTTGTATATCTAATAGCTATGTAGCACACGTGATGAAAATTAGTGGTTAAGTGTTTTTCCCGCTGCCGGGGGAAGACGACACATGTTCCTTGTTTTCTACCGCGTTTTCTAAGTGATTTCCTCTGATTTTTGATGGTTGTTAACTAATTTCTGCCTTGGATAGTCAGTAATTGCTGTATCTTAGTAGCTATAGACTAGATCTCTATTCTTTTGCAAACAATTGTAAGTGTTAAAGTAACAATTATGGCTACATCATTGAAATAAATTAGGCTATTGTATACTACTACCACGGTCAAGGCCGGTTTGATATCCTCTGCCAAGTTCGGTTGTTTTTTTTTTTTCAGTTCTAGAAATTTGTTCCAAACTTATCAGTGTAACAGTAAGTATATCAAACTGGAAATATCGTGAGTATCGGTACTTATAGGTATGAATGGATAACTTGACATGTGCTGGGTACAGTGATGCTTATATAATTATAATTATATAATTTATACTTTGTTGACAAAGGATGCTCACCCCACCAGTAAAGCTGACTGCTGAGTTACAGTGTGGTTCTACGGTGAATCACAGAGCTAGCATGCAAACGCTACATGTTGATTGTTGAAAAGAGTACGAACGCAATAACCCATTGATTGAGTCTATTGTTGGCAAATCGGAATTATAATCAACACTTCCTTTCATTTATTGCGTGGGATTTGCCAGCAGTGAGAAAGATTTTTCAGCTGTAATGCCAGGTTTGGTTGCTCAAAGTGTTTAAAGGAATTCCCGAGGATGATGGGTAAGGAAAGAAATGATTATTCTGGGTATGAATAGGGTCAGACGAGACCCGAAGAAACATCTGTTGTTGGCTATTGAAGCTTAAAATGCTGAAAGTGCTACAAGTAGGCAGTCAGTTCAGTCATCATATGGAATACGATATTCAGAATTTTTTGAACTTGCATATTTTAATGTGGGACGGTATCATGTTATAGATCCAATGCATAACCTATTTTTGGGACTAGCAAAACATATTATGGAAAAAAATGGAGGTACTCAGGGAGAAGGATTTCTTCAAGCTAGAATTGGTTTAATTAATCCACCAGCTTGTATTGGGCGCATTCCCAGGTAAATAGGGTCTGCATTCTCAGCTTTCACTGCAGATGAATGGAAAGTGGTTTATTCCGTATATGCATTGTATGGTGTTATCCCAAATGTCGATTTTGAGTGTTGGTGTCCAAGCATGCTGCTTATTTAGTAAAATGGTAATTATAAAAGAAGATGTAATGACTGGTCATAACCTTATCATCCAGTTTTGTAAAAAATTTCAGGAATTATATGGTAATGACAGTTGTACCCCCAATAGGCATGTCACTTAAAGAGCTGTATGTTAAGACCATAGATACACTATCTTACAGGGATTGGAAACAGTGGGCGTGTCCCAACACAGGCGTGTTATTCTAATGTACAACAGTATATTACTTAAGTGTTTACGTTATCTGGAATTCATTATACTGCATACGATACATTAGTTCCCTGCCAATGTCTTAATTCTTCATAGAACAATTGTACTGCATACTGACAGGTACAAAAGTGAAGTAAACAACTTTACCAAGCAGTACTTGCGCAGCCCTGAAACTAAATATTTCGCTGACCTGAAGCTATAATCGCACTACCAGTAGTCAGACAAATTGTAATAACCAAAGAAAGCTAATAGTAAACGTTAGAATCACTCGATTCCACGTGGATGCATAACACACCTGGGATCAAAGGAAATGTTCAAAATGCATGCATTAAGTACAAGGACACGCCCACCATTTACAATCCCTGTAAGATAGTAAATCTATGGTTAGACTATGGTCCATTGTCAGCATTTTGGGCATTTCCTTTTGAATGTTTCTATGGAATATTAGAGAGCTTACAAAAGTCATGGAAAAGCCCAGGGAAAAATTTATAGGGCTTCAAGGTGAAGAGTAGGGCAATTTCGAAGACAACACTTTAATCAATTCCATATTGAGTGCAGGTATTACTAGTGTCAGATCACAACCCGAACCCTTTACTTAAGTTGACCAGACATCAGTGGACTGTTTGACATTAGTGCTGTTTATTATTCTTGTCCAGTTCGATCTGCAGATGTGACTTTAAAGATGGTATATAATCTATCAAAGCCGAAAGTGCTTAACCGATGAAGAGCTTGACAATCTTCTAGTGATGTACAAACTGCTTTACCCTGAAGCAGTTTTGGTCAAGCTATCTAGATTTTGTTTCCAGCATTAACAGTTATCCATACATGGTGAAGTCATCTAAATCTCGGTCGAAGCATTCATCTGCGATTGTTGCTCACTGGCTAGGTGATCGGATGGGACAAATCGACAAAACTGGTAAATCTCCACTATGAGTTGGAATAATTACTAGATTTATTACTCATGTTGTCACCCTTAAAACAGAATCAAGCCAGGAAGTTTCACAAGCCATGCACTGTTTGTCACAGGTGAGCTGGCTCCAAAATCATTCGAACATTTTGATCCCTTTATGATTGTGTCTGGAACACTGTATGATGATTCTGGACCTGCTGATTCTTTACCAGTTTCACGAATCGCTGCAAGGGCTGCTATTTTAAATAAACTAAGTTTTAAATGTGATGATGGTTATGACAGTATTTGCATATCAGTTCCAATGTTAAAGATTTTATGAGCTTTAATTCATTAAAATAATTCTTAATTTATTTTGAGTTATCATGTAAAATCATCAATAAAAACTTATAATCAATGAGAAAACATTAGAGTACACAATACATGCACACAAGCAAACAAAGGAACAGGTAACTTAAATAAGGCAGCTGCTAATACATGTTATCAGTAGTAGACAATGATGTTCAATCAACCGTGCAGCTAGCTAAATTTACAAGCCGCTGTGGCGTTCATTGACGCACGTATTATTACAATATAAACTATACAGTCACGTGAGCCTATTCAATTAATTTACGTCATCTTCGTAGTTGTTTATTTGTGAGCAGTAATGGCAGAGAATACTTCTTCGAGCTAAAGTCCGGTAGTGATCTACTATGATATTGGAGGCGGCACCAGGTTAGAAAAGTGCCTTAAGGTGTAATCTAACTTTTAGGAAAGAAACTAATCATAATCTCAAGCTAAATTATTTACAAGCCGCTGTGACGTTAATTGACGCACGTATTATTACAATATAAACTATAGTCACGTGAGCGTTTTAAATTAATTTACGTCATCTTCGTAGTTGTTTATAGTAATGGTGGAGAGTACGAGCTTAAGTCCGGTACTGATCCACTATGATACTGGAGGCGGCACCAGGTTAGAGAAGTGCCTCAAGGTGTAATCTAACTTTCAGGAAAGAAACTAATCATAATCTCAGAGTATCCGACTTACTTGTAGTCCAAAAAAAGTACACGAATTGCTTATCTTTCCAAAGCCTTACAGAGAATCGTTCCTGAAATTTAATCGCATGTAACGCTAGACGCAGCTAATACAAATTTCAGAGCTGAAGCATAACGGGATCACTTCCGGATTTTGCGCTAAAGTTCTGGAAAGTATCGATCGAATACCGTGCTTATCTCGCTCGTCTTTATAATTTTGCAGCGTTTCAGTGTTTAGCATCTTTAGCTATGGTTAGTTATACTTCATGCAACTTATTTAGGCTTGATTTTTAAACTGATCAACTAAAGTGTAGCCATGTTTGCGGCTATAAAAGCCTGACCCATGACTTAAGTCTCCTGTGATGAGAGTCATATCAATAAAGTCTTAAGGAGTAAGGTACTTCTGATCATACAAAAAAAATCATTACTTACCATGAATGTACACCCCAAGACAGGAAGAACAAGAGACACCGGAGGAACAAGGGCTACAAACAGAATCAATAATAACCCAACTAACTTGATAAAATAATAACTGCCCAATCTGACTGGTCGATAAAATTTCCCTTTTTTCCCTATGTGATTGCATATTGCATGGGTAAAGACATAATTAACACTAATTCAACTTTCTAATTTCATTCTGTTATGTAAAATGGCACCTGTGCTTTCTTTTCAAGGTCACAACATCTGGAATACCCTATGAACAAAACAAGCTTTACTAACTATAGGAATCATCTGATTAAGGTTCACATACGTACATACACAAACAATTAACGATGTGTAGTGTTTATATATGTGACCTGGTCCGAGAAAACCTGATATCTATCGCAAATTTTATTTTCCGAGTTATTTATACCACTGGATAGAGCGGAAAATGCTCGCTACAATAAGCACTTGGGAGAAACGAACGGTTGAAAACATAAAAACCGTTCGTGTTTTTTTGATGATCGCGATCGACGGTTTGTCTTTATCGAGTTGCAACTTCACAAACGTGCAGCATCCACTTCTGAAACGTTATTTCGTACCTCTACAGACCTTCCTGCGCTAGCAGAGCAAGTTTTGTAAGCCTATCTTGAATCGTTTAAGGTTCCACACCGTTCGAGAATTCCGCCATTAATTTTACGACCACGCCTCATGTTTTCGATTATAACTAGAATTCAAGTTTTTGTGACAGATTGTCGTATTATTATTCTACAATTTAACCAGCCACGCCTAGGTGTGGATAGTTAGAATTGCAAAAAATGGCCACTCTTTAATGTAGCTGAAAAAGCAGGCACTTATTGCAGCATACAGAATATCACCTAATTCTATCAATTTTAATGCCTTGATTAAAAAAAAAATGTTTTTTTAGAATCAAGAAAGCAGCATCTAAAAAGCCTTATGAATAGATCCCAAGGTCAAGAAAGCAGCATCTAAAAAAATCTTGTGACCTTGAAGTCAAGAAAGCAGCATCTAAAAAATCTTTTGAACAGCTGACCACAAGGTCAAGAAAGCAGCATCAAAAAAATTTTATGAAGCTGACCTCTGAGCTTAAGGAAGAAGTATCTAGAAAAATGTTATCAACTGACCCTGCGGTCAAGAAAACAGCATCTAAAAGCTGAAGCTGACCCCTGAAGCAGCCAACTAAAAATTATCCAAGGAAAGGGCAGCTTCTAAAAATTTTTTTGAGGTTATATATTTTGTAAAATTTTTACTGTTATTTTTTTATTATGAACTCACCTAGTAGATAAAACCTGACTATGTGATGCTCCAAGGAATGGCGTATGAACTAGCCACGCCTAGGCGTGGTTGGTTAATTCTTTTAATAACTGCAGGGTGTGATAATGGATTTAACCCATTAAACACAACACATCTTGGCAGGCGGTATGATTCTACAGGTCTTGTTTTTTCTCGGCTTCTCTTCGTTGCTCCATTCCAAACAGTGCATGGTGAATGTTTCCAGAGTGCTGCTACCTTACGTACCTCCTCCAACGAGCGTTAAGTCAAACTGAAGTCAGAACATGGATGTTTCGTTTGTGGTACATGTGACTGTATTGTTGGAATGCTAATTATTAGTTTGTGGATGATTTTTGCTTGCTTAAAACTTTAATACAGAATATAGTCAACATAATGTACCAGTAGTTTGTACTAAGCCAGTTGATTTTTACATCTGCTTGAGCAGATCATAGGTAAAGTGGGCGGTACCCCAGACAGGGGCGTACCCAGGGGGGGGGCTGAGGGGGCTCGAGCACCCCCCTGCTGATTTCAACCAAACAGTTATGTAGACTGTTAAATTCACCTTGTGCATTCTGAGAAACTGAACAATAACTGTGATTTAATATTGAAATAAACAGAATTTAAATCTGCGACGCGAGCCTATCATTGTCAGACATTTTTAAAGGTGTGACCTCTGGGTGCAGCTCGATTTGATTTTCATAATTATTTTTAATAATTTCATTACATTAATTAATATTAGCATACAGTGTATGCAGCAGCCATGCGCATTATTGCACGTGATTTAAGGCGGCATCCATAGAAGTTAATCAAGTTGTTTATGTTTCTGTTGATGATGTCACTTTACAACTATTTTACAAAGACTTCTGTCACCAAAGCAAGTACATTATCAGGTAAGTGTTGTATTATTTAACATTAAACTAAAAACTACAACATATATAATGTTTGGTGGTGTATAATGCTGTTATACTAATTTTAATCAATTAGATGTCACAGCAGCTGGTCAGAGTCATGACCAACTTTCGTCAGATAGTGATGATGAACCCGTGTCAGTCAGAGATGACAGTGAATCAATGCTGCCTCCAACAAAACGGTCCCGGCAAACAACTGAAACCACTGAGATGCCGGCCCTGTGCGACACTAGCGGTGATGACAACGATGTTGGTAATGTACAATCACCACGTAGTGCCAATAGAAAATTCCATCTTCTCAAGCACCACTTTAAACCTGACTCTTCGGTCAGGATGGACGCTCATTTCAACATCAGTGGCTACATCAATTCCAATGGTTGGCATATAGTGGACAGCGAAATGGTGGCTACTGTCTCCCTCTTTTCGATTGGCGGCTACCACAGTTCAGAACCTGGAAACTCTCCGGAAACACATGGCTAAGGACTACCACAGAGGCGCTATTGTCAGGCGAGATGACTTCCTTAAGGTGATGGCCAATCAACAACCGGCAATTACTACTACCTTTAATCAAGCTTCTGCTGACCTAATAGCTGAAAATCGGTTGAAGCTTGCCTCCATCATGAAGACGATCATTCTGTGTGGACGTCAGAATATTAGTCTACGAGGGCATCGAGATAGCATCACCGACATTGAAAAGGACATGACTAGATTGCACAATCATGGCAACTTTATGGCACTGCTTGATTTCAGAGCAGATGCTGGTGACACTGTCCTCAAGAAACACAGGAGCTACTCGCAATGCCACATACACGTCACCGACGATTCAAAATGAAATTCTCTCTGATCAAATACGACAGAAGGTAGTAGCTAGAGTTCAGGAAGCTAAGTGGTTCACTGTAATAGCAGATGAAGTAACTGATGCATCAAATAAAGAGTTGCTTAGTGTTGTCGTCAGATACTGCAATCCTGAATCTAGCCTTGTTTCTGAAGATCTAATAGGTTTCTTTGAATGTGACACTGGCATAGCAGGAAGGCAACTAGCTGATAAAATCCTTACCACACTGCGTTCTGCTAATCTGGATCTCACCCTATTACGTGGACAAGCCTATGATGGTGCTGGCAACATGGCAGGGTCAGTTAACGGTACAGCAGCTATAATCTCGGCACAGTATCCACAAGCTATATACCTTCATTGTGCATCTCATTGCCTGAATTTAGCAGTTGTTAAATCTTTGCAATTAACCACCATTCGGAATATGATGAAGGAATGGTGTTCTTTTTCTTCAATGCCCACCCAAACAGACAAGGAAAGCTTGAAGCTCCTATCACTGAAACACAGCCCACTTCTACCATCCACAAACTGAAGGATCTCTGTCGTACTCATTGGGTGCAGCGTCTTGATGCATTCACCACTTTCTCTTCTCTTTATGAGTCGACGTTAGTTTGTTAGGAAACTATCTGTGTGGAGGGTTCAAAGCTGTGGTCATCAGATTCCATTACAGATGCCCATACACTCCAACAAGCCATATGCAATACTGACTTCATCGCCAGCTTTGTGATAAGCAATGAGTGTACCTTCATTCGCTAACAGTCAATCTTCAGGGGAGTTCAATGGATATCAAAGCTGCAGTTACTGAGATTGATAGTTATATCTACCCTCCAAAGCATCCGAGACAGCATCGATACTAACCATTCAAAATGGTTCCATAAAATGGAAGAAATGAGTGATGTAGCAGGCACCATTCCGTCTATGCCTCGACGGCAAACTCATCGCAGCAACACTCCAGCTGATTCAACTTCTCAGTACTATCTTCGTACTATATCTATCCCACTGGTAGACCATCTATTGACCGAAATGAGGACAAGGTTTTCAATGCAAAGCATTACTTGGCCTTAGTCTTGTACCATCTGCTATGTTGTCCATGTCCATTTCTGATTTCAATATGAACACTTCGAAGTTGGCTGAAACTTACAAGGAAGATCTTCCATCACCCAGTTCTTTCAATAGTGAGCGAGATTGTTGGAAATTGAATTGGCAGCACCACGTAGCTGAACATGGAGAAAATAGTCTTCCCTAAGCCCTTCCAGTACTGTTCAACACACTTCTCCCATGTATCCTAACATCAGGGTTCTACTCAGGATACTTTCAACTCTTCCAGTGACTACGTGCTCTGCTGAGAGATCGTTTAGTGCCTTAAAAAGGACCAAGATGCCCTTTCACTCTGCTATGACGACTGAAGGGTTGAGTCATTTGTCTCTCCTTCATATTCATCGAGGAATTGAAATAGATATTCCTGCAGCTATTGATGAATTTAGCAGAAAGCATCCTTGACCCTTCCTCACTTTCCTTCATTTTTTTTTTGTTGTTGTTTATTATAATCATTTCTGAGCCACGCCTGCTTATATCAAATATTAATTGCTCAATAAACATGTGTCGCTATGCCCGCTAAGTCGTCGTAAGTGCCAAATACGCATTTTAATTAGTGGGTGTGGCAAAGAATTGGCGCGATTCACTCAGGATGTAAATCCTGGATACGCCCCTACCAGACTATAGGTGTACTGTATCATAGATACTAGATTAAACAGAAACTGCATGGGCATCCAATGGGAATTAGAAGTTGCGCTTCTCATGCAATTGATAAGCAAAAAAAACGGCGTAACAAAACAAGAAATTTTAACTTAAGCATCCATTATCTAGAGTTACAAAGTATACGCAAAAGATTTATATTTTACCTTTGCTTTGCACAAAAGGGCACTGCAACTATGGCTTGTACCCACTACCCAAACAAAGTTTTGTACCTTTTTCGGCTAAACTTTGTCTTCAAAAAAGGTTCATACCACTGTGGCAAGTGATGATTTTACATTTTAAAAGTTTGGAGCTTAAATCGCGTACGGTATTTAATGCAATACTGGTGTGAGTAACCGTTTTTGAAGCAATGAATACTGACAGGTGAAAGTGGAAAAGCTCAGGGCATTCAACACACATATTTATCTAACATTACAGTTCGTTTAAAAAATGTATTCTTCATTCGTGATTCAACGATTTCTTGTTCCATGTCTTTACAAAAATAGCCATAGCCATCAGACATTACCATGAAGTTTCGAGTAATTAGCAATTAGTGATTACGGTCGCAACATGATATATTGTCATGCCCATGCAGTTACCAATCCCTTCAATAATATATAATCTACTGTCATATCGTAGTGTATTTATGTATACGTAAGGTGTTCTCCTCTAAGGTCCCTTATCGATTGGCAAACCTTGCTGATGTGTCGCAACTTCCCACAACCATGGCACATTGCGTTCTTGAACCTGCAGTCTTTCTTATAGTGATCAACGTTTCCACAACAATAGCATGCAGTTTCGAACGACTCAGTTGCTGTTGAATACGTTGGATCGGTTGTGAAAAAGTAGATGGGTAGATGGGTTAGGTAGTAGGCAAGGATGATGCTACGATGGTTAGGAAGGTAATTGGTCACATTCCCTTACTCATAAAGTACTGAAATCGATATGCTCTGTGATTCCGCTGAATGGTCTTATTTCGTACTTTTGCTGTGAAGGAAATTTCCGTCATGTTCAAGTCACTTGTTATAAAAGGCAAAAGAGCACGACCCCGTACAGATTATTCCATATCCTATCAGTCTTTGTACACCTAGGATTGCCTCCTTTGTATTGTAGAAGTTTTTTGATAGTACGAATGTATCTATTGTTCCTAGAGTCATATTTGCGTACAACTGATACAAAATCTTCTCCCTGATAGCCACGAAGTCCTTTATTTCAAGTACATCGTCTAATATTTTGATTAGGGGAGGGGCTCATGTTATAATGAAGGCCGGATTGAATCACAAGCGACGACACTGCATCCGTTATTATTAGATCTCCCCCCCCCACTAAACTGGCAGTAGCCGCCTGTGTGAGACCCAAAAAGACTCACGGAATCACTTGAAATTCTCCCTTCACCCCCGGATATTTTTTCTTAATCGATTCTTTCAAAGAGATAACTCTCTCCTCATCTGTTGGAACGGGAAAGACATAACTCAACTTCTGAGGGCGGCGATTTGTTTAAGCCACCAACGCGCCAAGGTCTTGGCTTTAATTGTTTGAGCAACTGCTGTGGTTTAAAATGGGTCGTCAATAAAGGCGACGTTAGGAAAGGAGTTTTGACTTGCGTCCGAGCAAGCTGGAAATATGAATATTATCAACTCATCAGTGGTTGTAGATACGTAATGAATCTCTCGCGGTTTGTCGATATTACTATCCAGTATTCGAGGGATCTTCAAAAAACTGATTTCGTTTGGAAAATGCATTGAATAAATAAATTAATTATCATATCAGCATGCAACGTGGTTTGGTACTATAAAATATAAAGCTTGCTGACGCCATACAGTGCATGTACCATACATGTACACAGTACATAGCGAATCCATAATGCTACAGTACATAAAGTATGTACATGTGTATACTTCATACATTTACAGTAAGTGGACATTTTGAGTAAAAAAAAACTAGTACTAAATGTTCATATCCCTCGCTGTACACAGACTTAATAGTGGCAAACTACCATGCAAAAAAGTATTCAGTGACAGCCACTGATTCATGAAATCAATTTAGGTTAATTAAATTAATTAAAATACGACTTAACATTGAAGAAGAAAGGTGTGGTCAAGCAAAACAGCCTTTGCATAGTTAAACCATTGACTTTGCTTAAAACATGGAGACGAAGCGATTTGAATAGCGGCATTTGTTAGCCCTGCCATCCTTAGCACACAGTGAAAGTTAGAGGACTAAGCTCTCATCTGGAAGCAAGGTACAGACTTGTGAAAATTGCCGCCATTTTTAAAAAGGGCTCAACTTTAGGGACAGAAAAAGAATTTGTACCTGAGCTTTTTTCACAAGCAATGTAGTCAAAGCCGTCCTCCATCGAGTTGTTGCTTGCAGGTCTTGAATCAAACACCAAACAGACATTTTGTAACTTCGCTCACGATCAAGAAGACGAACGAAGATGGGACAAAAACTGCAGCATAGAGGACGTTACTAGCTAATTACAGAGTCAATTTGAAGCACTGAAACTATTGGACCTATTTGCACCAGACGTGTAAAGTGAGTGTAACTAACGCCCACCTTTAATCTGCTAACTAACACACAAACAAGAAGTAATCCCTCGCGAGCTGCATAAGCCAAGCGTGCCTGCTTTTGCAGACATTACTGCTAAAAACCAGCATTTGCAAGAAAAAGAAGCATTCAAGTAGAAACATTTTAGAAAAAAAGTGGCTGATTATTAATTGAATAGATCTTACACTTAGCAAACAAAGGGTTAAAAATGCAAACATTGAAGAAGAAAGGTGTGGTCAACCAAGTAACCTTGCAAAACTTGAACTATGAATTTTGCTTACAACACTGTGACAAAGCGATTTGAACAGCGGCATTTGTAGTCTTGCCATCCTTAGGACACAGTGAAAGTTTCAGGTCTAAACTCCTCAGCTGACAAACGTGTGAAGACGGCCACCATTTTGACGAAGGCTCAACTTAAGACACCTGTAGAAAAAATCCTGGGTTGCAAACAAAATTTTAACATTAGCTATTTGCACAAGGAACTCAGAAATGTACTCAAAGCCTTCCTAAATGGAACTACAACTTGCATGTATCGAGTCAAATGACGCTTTTTAACTTATCTCACGATCAAGGAGACAGATGAAGACAGGACAAAAACGATAGCATGGAACACCTACTCAGCTAACTGCACAGAGAATTTGAAGCACAGCAACCACTGGACCTTCGCCATTTAAAAAGTTAACTAAATTAACTTTAAAAATTGCTAACTCATGAACAAACTCACAAACTGACTAACGTATCCCTCGCTGACTTCGCCAGTGCAAGGGATAACTAACACACAAACTCACTAATGTATTCCTCGCTATAGGCTACGCCCACGTGAGGGATAATCATCGTAATATGTTGTATATAGTTACAAACCGGACAACAATGTATCCCTTGTTGCTGGGCCTACGCTCGGGATAGAAATCATGTACATGTAATCTTTTGTATTTTATGAGAGACCTCCAATAGAAGTAATAAAACAAGCGGGACTGGTATGAGGGAGCAAAAAGGACAATAACATTGACTACTATCCTACTGTGCATAAATTGCTATACAGAATGGCAAAATTTGAGAACTGCTATCAAAACTATGCATGTAATGTAGGTATAGGTTATATAGTGAGGTAAAGGTTTCTATGGGATTTATCACACTAAGCGACGAAGTCCCAAGGTTGATATATAAACACCCGTACCGAGGTATATAACCGGCTTGTACCATGACATGGTTTGCCATAGCAACAGCATAACGCACAAATCTGCTATAAAAGCGTTGTTCAGCAAAATAATTCTTCATACTAAAGATACAAATATACATGGAAGAAGGAAGACAACCGTTCTCTCTGGACTGTTCTTGCTCGCCATATTTTCCAACTGTTTTCTAGTTAGCCTTAACCACGCCCTGAATTTTTTTCGTGCGTGCAAGACCATGGCAAGAAATCAAGAATCAAGAAACAAGAGTTGCATACTGCTACTTCCACTCACTACTCGCAGGCATCTATTGTGGACTTCTTTCGGGAGCTACAGTTGTAGTGTTCTGTGGGCTGTTCTGTGGGCTAGCTTTCTGTTCTTGTAGAATAAACTTTGACAGGACAAATACAGCTGGGTTAGTCTACAGCATTCGGTAACCTTCCTTACTGGCTGAGTGCTTTTGCTACTGTAACTATTTTTCAACTTGCTTTTTTTACATACATGCAAACAAAATAGAACAAAAGAGCTGTTTTCGTCTTTGTTTAAAAAAAACAGAACAAAACAAAACAAAAACAAAAAACAAAAAAAAATCCAAATCACCATGCACATTACCTTGACATTTTACCCATTAAATTATTTATCAATCTCCGGTAAAAGAATTATCAACCTCCGGTAACAAAAATATCAACCAAGTTCTAGGTTTGTATTGAATTTATCAACCTCACAGGTGACTTAAGTCATGGGTCAGGCTTTTACAGCCGCAAACATGGCTAATTGATCATAACTCGAGTTTAAAACAACCTTCGAAGACTAGATAAGTTGCATAAAGTAGAATTGTCCTTCGCTAAGAATGCTAAAGAAAGAAACGCTCCAAAACAATAAAAACTAACGAGACCAGTACCGCTTTCTGTCGATACTTTCCTGACCTTCAATGAAAAATCCGGTGGGGTTCCCGTTATGCAATGGCTCTCAAATTTGCTATTTCTACGTTTTAACTCAAGTTCTAAATGCCATCAAAACCTGCAAACAATTTACTGTAAGGTTTTGGAGAAACCTACAATTCGCAGGCTTTTTTGGCCTGTACAAGCAGGCCAAATACTCGAAGAACATAAGCACTTTCTTAATAAGGTTTTGATATACACCTTAAGACACTGGTTTCGTCTCCTGTATCATAGCGGAACCCCACCAGACTTTTGCCCGAAGAAGCACTCGCCGCCATAACAGCTTACAAATAAACAACTACGAATGATGACGTTTATCAATTAAAAGGCTCACGTGACTGTTGTTATGTCCACCACCCAACCAATAACTGTCAACAGACTAACACTCAAAGATCACTCTTTTATAAAAAATAACACTACTTATATACTGTACAAATAATAGTTAATAATAGTTATACATACATTAAT
>JAYJLX010055960.1:0-10443 GCA_036873525.1 Chalinula nematifera | reverse complement strand
CAACACAGAAAGTTCAACATACAATAACCAAAAAAGTGCAAAAGCGGCATTGTACCAACATTGTATTATGCCAGAATTATATAAAATAAGAGATGAGTTAAATAGATGGTTAGCACCTAAATTTGGTGAAAAGATTTATTTAGATTTTGATTTCTCAGTAATTCCAGAATTACAAGAGGATATGGAAAAGATAGTTGCTCAGATGGGTGCTGCATGGTGGTTAACTCCAAATGAAAAAAGAGCAGCTATGAGTTATGCAGAAGAAGAAAATGATGCATTAAATGATTATTATATACCAGCTAATTTATTACCTGTAAGTGGTGATGATGTTGAATTACCAGAACCTCAACCAGCTAAAGAAGAATCTGATGATGATATTGAAAAAATGTTAGTTAAATATGAAGTGGTCGGAAAACCTGATCATTTTTCTACAATAGATGAAGCTGAGGAAAGAGCAAGAGAGTTAGGTGGATCTGGTCATCATGAAGCAGATATTGATGGGGAAACTTTTTATATGCCTTTTGATTCTCATGAAGAATATCAAGAAGCAATGAGAAATAATAAACAAGTATCAGCACAAGTTGAGAAAGGTTTAAAAAAAAAAGTAGAAGATCATAACAAATCTGTTTCTGTTAGTTATAAAAAAACATCTTTAGGTACTTTAAAAAAAGTATTTAAAAGAGGTGTTGGTGCTTATAATACAAATCCTCAATCTGTTAGACCATCAGTTAGTAATGCAGACCAGTGGGCATATGCTCGCGTGAATAGCTTTTTATACGCCTTGAAAAATGAAAAGTTTAGATCAGGAAAACATGATACAGATCTTTTCCCAAGTGGTCATCCATTAAGTTCAAAGAATGAAAAGAAAGCTGAGGGATATACTGATTATCCTCAATCGGCATCTAATAATGCTAAGAGAATGTTGGAATGGAGAGAAAAGCATGGTGATGAAGTCAAAGGAGGAACTGCTGTTGGATGGCAAAGAGCAAATCAATTAGCTAAAAGAGAATCATTATCTAGAGATGTGGTCAGTAGAATGGCACAATTTAATAGACATAGAAAAAATGCAACTGTTGATCCAAAGTTTGCTGACACACCTTGGAAAGACAATGGTTATGTTGCTTGGAATTTATGGGGTGGCACATCTGGAGTTAATTGGGCAATAAAAAAAATGGAATCAATAAGAAATAAAGATTAATATGAAAGATAAAATTGTTTATTTAGCTGGTACACTTTTGTTAGGTGTATCTGGTTGGTTAATATCAACTACTTACCAAATTCAAATAGATACTGCTTTAATAAAAGAGAAAATGGATAAAGTGTATGCAGAAGAATGTCCATATTGTGTGCATTCTGCTCATTCAAGTATTTCAGAGCATCCATTATTATCGCCAACTATAAAGCATTCACATAGACATATTGGTGATGAAATAGTTAAAACCAATGATTAATGTTATCCAAAAAAATAACAGATAAATGGAGAAAAGATTATGATCGACAATTAACTATTGCTGAGAATAAGATATTACCAAAAGTCAGAAAGTTTTACAAATCACAATATTATAAAGGAGTTAATACATTTATAGAATCAGGGGATATTGATTATAAAAGTGTGTTTAATTTTGATGATATAAAAAGATTATATCTAGATATTATACCAGATGTTTGTATGAGGTTTGCAGTATGGTATTTTAGAAATTCAGATAAATATCAGGTCAAAAAATCACCTAGAGATTACACAAGGACATGGAAAGCAGCATTTAATTATTATGCTGGTCAAGTAGCAGCGACTAATGTTACTTTAGTAAGTGGCACAGCAAAAAAGAGTTTAATCTCAGTTATACAGAAATTATATAGAGATCCTGAGTTTATTACTATGGGTGCTGATCAAAAGGCAAGAATATTAAGAAAGCAGTTTGATAAATATTCAAGATATCAAGCAATGAGATTAGTTAGAACAGAATCATTGAGAGGTGCAAGTTTTGGTATTGAGCAAAGTGCTTTACAGGTATATGCTGGAAGAAAATTAAAAAAGCAATGGGTTACATTCTTTGATAATAAGACAAGAGATTGGCATGCTGATGCTCATAATCAAATTGTAGATTTTGAAAAACCATTTGAAGTGGGTGGGGAAAATATGCAAAGACCTGGAGAGGGATCTGCTCGTAATGTTATTAATTGCAGATGTTCAATGGTGCCTTTCCCAGAGGATGTTCAATTACCATTTCAGTAAAATATATTTACTAAATTTGTAAAAAATTAATTATGGATTTTATTTATAAAGCAGCACCCTTAGGTGAATTGTCAGATTATGATGAAAAAAATTCTATTGTAAAAGGATATGGAAGTTATTTCAATAATAAGGATGCCGATAATGATATTATCATGAGAGGTGCTTATAGAAAGACCATTGAAGAAAATGGTTATAGAGTTAAATATCTGTATCAGCACAACATGATGCAACCTATTGGTAAAATGAAAGAACTTTACGAGGATGAAAAAGGTTTAGTGTTTGTTGCTGAAATTCCTAAAACTACTCTTGGCAAAGATGTAGTTGCTTTGATGAAAGCTGGAGTAATAACTGAAAATTCTGTTGGAATATTGCCGATCCAAAAAGAGGACAAAGGTGATTATAGAGAATTAAAAGAGGTCAAATTATTTGAGATCTCAGCAGTTACTTTAGCAGCTAATGATCAAGCAAAGATTATGGATGTCAAAGGGAGTTCAAATATGGAGGATATTTATAAAAGATATGATAATCTCTGTAAATTAATTAGAAAAGGCGATATCTCAGATGAGATGGGATATGCTATTGAAAGCGAAATATACAAACTAAAATCTTTGTTTGTAGATGCTACTCAGCCAGTTGAAGAAACTACTGAGCCAGTTGAACAAAAATCTGAGTTTGATGTTTATAAATATTTGTTAAATAATTTAAAATAATTCATTCAAAATGGACGAAAATGTAAAAAACCAGCTTGATCAATTAGGAAACATCATTGATGAGAAGATTGAGAAAGCTAATGGTCAGGCATTAGAAAATGCCAAAGGTGAGATTGATTCTGTCTTAAAAGGAGAGATCAATAACCTTACTACAAAATTCAATGAGAGAATGGATGAAATCGAGGTTAATAATAAAAAGAACTTTGATTCATTAGTTTCTCAAAAAGAAGACAAGTCATTTAAAGGTGGCTTAATTAAAAGCATCAATGATGGTGCTTTAGATTCGTTAAGAAATGGAATGTCGAGAGCGGCATCTTTCCAAATCAAGGCGGACATGACTATGAACGCAGATTTTAGCGGCGAAGTTGTACCAGCGGACAGAGTGCCAGGTTACAAATTTGACCCGACAAGATCTGTACATATTAGAAGTTTAATTCCTCAAGGATCAACTACATCTGATGTTGTTAGATTTGTGAAAGAATCTGGTTATAGTGATGGTTCAGCTAACAAAGCTGAGGGTGCTACACTAGGGCAGTCAGATTTCGATATGACAGCAGATAATAACACAGTTGAGAAAATCGGTGCATATCTAAGAATTTCAGAAGAAATGCTTGCTGATACTCCTCAACTTACAAGTTATATCTCAAATAGAGTACCTGCTAAATTAATGGAAAAAGAAGATGACCAGATCTTAAATGGTACTGGTACTTCACCACAATTATCAGGTATCACAGTTGATGCTGCTGATTTTGATGAATCTTCAAGTGCTGCATTTTATCAGTCAGTAAATAATGCTAATGAATTTGATGTTATAGTTGCGGCTTTAAATCAACTTTCTTTAAGCAATTATACTGCTGATAAGATTATTCTTCACCCAACAGATTTCCACAAGATACTATTATTAAAAGATTCTAACAATAGATATCTTAAAGATCAAGTATATGCTGGATTACAACCTACATTTATGGGGGTTCCTGTAATTCTTAACACAGCATTAGCTGCGGGATCTTTCTTATTAGGAAACTTCTCACAAGGAACTCAGTTATGGATCAGAGACAATGTTTCTGTTGAATTCTTTAGAGAAGACGGTACTAACGTAAGAGATGGATTTGTAACGGTAAGATGTGTTGAAAGAGTGGCATTAACTAACTATTTACCAAATTCTTTTGTTTATGGTGATAGTTTTGCTGATGCAATTACTAGCTTAGAAACTCCATAGTATTAGAGTTTTTTAGGTTAATCCAATAAATAAGGGGAATTAATTTTCCCCTTTTTTTATGGGGTAGTATTAAAAAAATATTAATTATTTTAAAAAATATTTTGTTATTTAAAATATTGTTTATATATTTGAGGTATGTTAAACAAATCAAATAATACACAAATGGAAAATTCAAAAAAAATTAACTTCTACAAAAGACACTTACAATTTATATGTGGATTCGATTCAGATTCAATAAACAATTTAACTGATGATGAAATAATAAAACTTTATTTAAAGCATTCTTAAAAAAATTAATTAAAAATTTATAGTCATGATAAAAAGTAAATTAAATTTAATGGGAATCAATTACTGCAATAGAGAATTGATGGTTAAGTATGAATATATAGTTGATGAAGCTTGGGCACCTTTTGGTGATGTTGAGATCCATAGTATTGAAATTGACAATATCGACATTACACCTTTATTAGAATTACACTTTGAAGATATTGAGGAAATAGTTTTAGAAAAACATAAAGGAGGTTTATAATGGGGGCAAGAGAAAGATTAAATCAAGCGATAAAAGTAAATAGAAGAATGAGAAAGGCAGAAGAATATAAAAAGAAAAGTTTAATTCATCCAGCATTATTACCTGATTGGGATGATTTAAGTAGGGATGAACAAAGTGATAAATTATTAAAATGGACAATATTGACAAGGAAAAAATAGGATATATTTCTGGAGGTCTATTATTGTTTTTATCAATAAGATCATTTTTATTTATTGATGATTTATTGACAGGATTTGTAATGTTAATTTTAGGCACAGCGATATTATATGCAAATGAAACCAATTGATGATACTGACCTTTTTATTTACTCTATTATTGGTGAAGATCAATGGGAAAAAATACCACCTATTAAGAAAATTCATATACTTAAAAAATATAATGAAATTCAAAATCTGGTGAAAACGAACTATTTTTCATAATAGTATTATTTGATTAGTTGTAAAAGAGGGGATTTATTTTCCCTCTTTTTTTTTATAACTTTATTGTATGACACCTAACCAAAAAGGATGCTTTGCAGAGTACCTTTTTACAACTGAAGCTATGAAGCATGGTTTCAATGTTTCTATGCCATTATTAGATGCAAGTAAATATGATTGTATTTTAGAAAAAGATGGCAAGATGTTTAAGATCCAAATTAAATATATGGGCAAGGATAGGTATCGGCATGGGGGTATTATGCAAATAAATTTGAGGAGGGTTGGTCATTTAAGTTATAGTTTACAAATGGTTGATTATTTTGCTATATGGCATGAAGAATATAATGGTTTCTTTATAATTAAAAATATAGGTCAAAAATCCATGAAAGTGAATAAGAATGGAAAACTAAAAGAAAATTTTAATAACTTTGCTCTTATTTCATAAATAGTATTTTCTAAGTTCTCTGAGTGCCATTAGTCAAAACCTAGTGGCACTTTTTTTTTATCTTTACATAAAAATTAGTTATGAAAATTAAATTATTATGTAACATGCTAATCGAGGGAAAAGAAGTTCAAGCTGGTGAGATTATAGAAATAAAAGAATCTAGTTTGGGAAAATATATTTCTAAAGGTTGGGGTGCAGAAATTAAAAAAGAGGTTAAGAAAGAGGTTAAAATAAAAAAAGAAACAAAAGAATTAAAGATCTCTAAAGAAACAAAAGATGAGGCAGATAAAGATTAATTCAACAACTGGATCTGAAATTGTAAGCACATCTGAATTCAAAGATTATGCTAGAATCTCAAACAGTGCTGATGATACTCTTATTGGTATAATTATTAAACAAGCTAGAATTTGGTGTGAAAATTATATCTCTAGGGATATTGTAGCAAAAAATAGAACGTATTATCTAGATGAAACAAATGGAATCTTTGATATTCCTTTTGGTCCCATAGCAAGTATTTCTTCAGTTACTATTGATGGCACAACTGTTACAGATTATACTATGGAGGGTTTAGATAATGAAACAATTGATTTAGATGGACCAGCAGAAAAAGTAAAAGTTACTTATGTAACATCAGGTCTAGATGATGAATTACTTCAACAAGCTATTAAACAATTTGCAGTTACACTTTATGATAATAGACATGATTATGTTGAGGGTAAATCTGGAGATATGGTACCTAGTGAAACAAAAGTTATTTTAAATAGCTATAAAAATATGTTTGTTTGATGAACCCTGGCAAGTTAAGAGATCGTATTACATTTAGCTATCTAATTAAAAATTCTGATGGTTATGGAGGATTTACTGCAAGTGCTGGTGGTGATATGGAAACATTATGGGGGCATGTCGAGTATAAAAAAGGAGAGTATATTAGTGCTAATGGAAAAAGATCTAAAAAGAAAGAGGTCGAAGTTATAATAAGAAAAAAGGATTATGAAGCACTACAAATACCAGCTGGATATTCTGGTGATGTTTCATTAGAAAATAATGATATTACTTTCACAATTGTAGATGGTTTATATAATTTTAATTATAAAGTAAATGATTTATATGAATCTGATTATAATGAATATATAACTATTAAAGGCACTCACGAATAATGAAGTTTAATTTAAAAGGTGATCAAAAAGATCTTAAAAGATTTAATAAGAAGTTGAGAATGATGAAAAGATTTGGAAATGATGATTTTTTAAAGATAGCACAAGATACAGCAGCAGTAGCAGTTAGATTTGCAAAAGGTAGGGTGCCAGTTAAGACAGGTGCATTAAAAAGATCTATTCATGCTAAGAAAGAGGGAAAGAGTGTTTTTATTGGTGCAGAGATGGATTATGCAGCAGTAGTAGAATTTGGATCATTAAAAAAGAACAGACCACCTAAACCTTATTTTTTTAATAGTATTAGAGATGCAATTAAAAATATAGAAAGAAGAATGGTCAAAAGATTTTCACAAATTAAGAATCAATGAATGAAGCTTTACATCATATAAGAAAAAAAATATATAATCTGCTTAATAGTGGTGTTACGTTAAGAAGTGCTGATGTGCCTGTATATAATAGAGTGCCTACTAATTCAGCTTATCCTTATATCAGGATTTATTCAGTAAGTACTAATGAGATTGATCAAAATGCTAGTAATTTTAATTTACAATGTATTACTAGAATAGAATGTGTTACTAGGTTTAGAGGGGATCAGGGTGGTGATCTGGATGCAAATTTATTAGTAAATAGTTGCTTATCTTTGCTAAGAACTAGATCGGCTGGTTATTTTGATTTAACCTCTGATGGATTTAAGGTTTATACTTCAACAGTTGAAAGTGTAAACTATGTGCAAGAAGATGAAGATGATCATACTTATTTTATGGGAATAATAGAATTATCAAATAGAGTTGAACAAAATTAATTATAAATAAATGGCACAAAAGATCAGCGAAGAAACAGAGGTCAAACTAGATTTAAAAACATTAGGCATTATTGTAGGGGGGGCAGTTTCTTTAGCTGCTATGTATTTTACTTTAAATTCTGAAATTGAATTAGCTAAGGAATTACCCAAACCAGAATTAAGTAGAACAGAATTTGATTTAAAAGATGAGTTGGTGCGAAGCTCAATAATATCTATTGAGGAAAAAGTAAATAGCAACTCTGAAAAATTAGATAAAATAGATGAAAAGTTATATGAAATTATACAAAAATGAGAAACCTAATTGTCCTAATTGTATTGCTTGTATCTGCAATAAGTAGTTCACAAGAGTATACAATTCTACATATAAATAGTTCATGGAATTCTAAAAATGATTATAAGGATCTGTATAAAATAAAAGGTGCTAAGGTTGTAAAGGCACTTTTAGAGGATCAAAATGCTTCAATAAAAAATCAAATAAAATCAGTACCAGCTATATTTATTTACAAAGACAATAGTTTAATTGGACGTTATGATGGGGGTATTTCTTTAAAAATATTAACTCCATATTCTGAGATTCAGGATTTGATAAATTCATCTAAAATAAATTACAGAAGACAAACAACTGAATGAGAAAGATAAATAAATTAATAGTGCATTGTACTGCAACTCCTGAGTTTAAAGATTTTGATGTTGAGGATGTCAGAGGATGGCATGTCAAGGGAAATGGCTGGGCAGATATCGGATATCATTATTTAATTAAATTAGATGGCACAGTACAAGAGGGAAGACCTATAAATAAGATCGGTGCTCATGTTGGAGGACATAATAGAGATAGTATTGGCATTGCTTATGTAGGTGGCATGGATAAAAACATGGATGAGTGGATTGACACAAGAACAGATCAGCAAAAGGATTCTTTATTTAATTTATTAATGGATCTTAAATTCGGTTTTCCTGATGCTATTGTTTATGGTCATAATGATTTTACTGATAAAAAAGTATGTCCATGTTTTAATGCGAAAGAAGAATATAAAGAGATTAGCGAATGGATATCGGATTAGCATTACAACCTAATGGTTTAATTTTGGGGTTGGAATATTATCCAATAGATGAGTTAAATGATTATGCTGAGTTAAATATATATTTATTATTTTTTGTTATACATTTTAGAGTTTATAATTAATGAGCAAAAAGAAGTTTAAAGAAACAACAGTCGGAAAATTATTATTTGGTGCAGCTAGTGTAGTTTCACCTCAATTAGGTGCTGTGTTAAATGGTGTTACTTCACCTAAGGAAGCAATCGCAGAGATTACTAAAGCGAAGATCCCAACAGAAGATAAAATTAAATGACAAACATTAATATATGAGCAACAGAATAAAGAGATGGAAGAAATCTCAACTAGATGGAAAGCAGATGCTAGTTCTGATTCTTGGCTTTCTAAAAATGTTCGCCCTCTTGTGCTTGTCTGGTGCATCGTTGTATTTTCTTTTGCTGGTATCTTGGATAGTGTTAACTCAATAGATTTTCAAATTAATGCTTTATGGAATGATACTTTTGAAAAGGTGATGATGGCAGTTGTGTTAGCATACTTTGGAGGTCGCACAACAGAAAAGGCAAGCAGTATTATAAAAGGAAAATAGTGGCAAAAGTAGGTTATATTCATAGATTTAAGAATAAAAAGAAAAGACCAAATGTGCATAGTAAAAATGCCAGTAAAGGTCAAAATGGGTATAAGAAAAAATACAGAGGTCAGGGAAAAAGCAACTAAGCTATATTTACTATTTTTGTAGTAAATTAATTTTATGGGTACCACACTAACTGGCAAAAGAGTACAGAATACTTATGATTCGTTACTCAAGATTACAGACAATGATAACTTAACAGGAGTTCCAAAAAGAATAACATCTGGTTTAGGTACAGATTCACCAATATATTTATCAACTGATAAAATTGGGATTGGTATGTCGCCAACAGTTCAGTTTCAAACAAGTGGCGATGCTGAGATTGGGAATGATTTGGTGGTCGGTGGTGATCTTACAGTTAATGGCACAACAACTTTTATAGATAGCACGATCGTAGAAATCGGCGATAATATGATCGAATTAGCAAAAGATAATACTGCTAATATTAAAGATATAGGTTGGTATGGTACTATAAATGATGGATCTGAGAAGTTTGTAGGGGTGTTTTATGATGCTTCTACTGGCACAAGTACCCCAACATTTAGAATTGGATTAGGCACAGCAGAACCTTCCTCAACAGCTTCTTGGACAGTTAAGGGAAAAATTGTTATTGGTGATATAGATTCAACTGGTGGATCTTTCTCTGGTCAAATAACAATTCCAGAAACACCAACAGCAGATGGTCATGCAGCTAGTAAAAAATATGTAGATGATTCTATTGAATCTGGTTCAGTTGAGGTTGCAAAAAGAATTGAGATCACAGTTAAAAATGTTTCTGGTGGATCTTTATCAAAAGGTACTATTGTTCATGCATCACCAAGTGCATCACCACCAAGCGGAAATGTAATTGAAGTTATAAAAGCAGATTATGATGATGCTGCAAAAATGCCAGCAATTGGTATTTTAAATGAAAGTATTGCAAATGAGGGTGAGGGTGCAGCAGTTATGATGGGTGCAGTTAGTGGAATTGATACCTCTAGTTTTAGTGCTGGTGATGAATTATATGTTGGTAATGATGGTGCTTTTACTAATACTAAACCAACATCTACAAATCAATTAGTTCAAAAGATTGCAGTTGTTATAAAAGTTCATGCTAGTAATGGTTCAATAAAAGTATTTGGTGCTGGTAGGTCAAATGATGTACCAAATAAAATTGACAGGGATATTCAAGTTGATGCTGATTTTCATTTTTTAGACAACAGAGAAATAAAACTTGGGACAGATGTAGACT
>JAYJLX010055949.1:0-10443 GCA_036873525.1 Chalinula nematifera | reverse complement strand
AAAAAGATCACAAAAATTTTCCCCCTTCAAATTTTTTTTCATTATACATGTACATGTACTTACATGTACAGTACATACCTGAGAAAGGTCCAGGAAGAGGTGATCTGATGATCTTATTTCGGGAGTATTGGAGCAAACCTTGCAGCGTGGCGACTAAAACACGAATATCATTATAATAACTATTAGTACAGGCTATGAAAAAAACCAGCAAAAACAAAAACTGGAATGTACCTTCAATTCCACAGCGTTGATTAGCCGTCCACACTTGTCACATTGGTCACCACGAGCACCCTATAAATTGGATAATGACAGTAAACGAGATAAGGATTATACATGTATGTTGTGACTTACATCATGTGAACAAAATGGGCAGATACCTTCCACAAAACGATCTGCCAAGAACCTATAAAAAAAATGGCAACATTTCAGTTACGTACAGAAAATGTATGATATAACTAATATAATTATACGACTACCTTATAAGGAAAGCCATTATAAGCACTATGGAAGCTAAAGGATTCCCTTATAAGGAAGTTCCCACAACATAAAACATTACCTGTTACAATTAACACAGAGCAGCTGTTCTAAAGTGTCCTTTGATATAAACCCCCTTTGGTGAAGGCGCCAAAAGATATCCTGAGCAATCCTATGGACAGTTTGATAACAAATAAATCATATGAACAATACATTGAAACATACAACTATAGACAGGCAAAGACTACAGTCACTGGTACTAATAAAAAGGGTGAGTGGGGCTTTTGAATGATCCATGCTACTTATCTGTGTGGGCGTTAATAATGTTAATGAGGGTAGTTATATACAATTACATAAAAAGGGTGTGGTTGTGTTAGTCTCTTATACACTAAGTTTCACAGTGCAGTAGAACCCCTCATAAAGGTCACCCCTCTATAAAGAACACCTCTCTATAAAGGACGCTATTTGTTTCCCAAAAATAGCATTTCTTGTATAAATTGACCTCTAGATAGGACACCTCTCTAAAGGACACTTTTCTTTGCCCTCAAAGTGTTCATTACATAAGGGTTCCACTATATATAAAAGCAGCTGTACTTTATGTCAAGACTAACTGTGTCTGTGCTGGCGTACTGGTGCGTCCGAACATATCGAACTCAATATTGAACCATTGGTATATATCGGCATGGATACGGTGGTACTTGTCGCAGATCTGCTGAGGGGTGAGCCCCTCCTCCAGTGCCTTAGTTTCAGTGGCTGTACCATACTCATCTGTTCCACAGATATACAGAGTATTATAGTTACACAGTCTACAATACCTATAGATCAGGAGGGAAAGGGGAAGGGAGGGAAGTCATTAAGAGAAAGAGTTAAAGCCTGGCTTATACCTGATACTATACAATCTAACACACACACTATATTGTAGTCCATAATACATACAGATACACACAAAAATACAGTACATCAACAGTAACTTTGTCAGCTGATACTAAACTCACAAACTAGAATCATGAAGAGTCATACCACCAACATACAAACAGATAATACAGTACATGTACTGTATGGTCATATAATGTATACTGATGTTTAAAACTTTGCCAGCTGATAGTACATAGTACTTACTACTAGTAACACTCGATCTCTCACACTTCACAGTTTACTGAACTGACAAACTGGTGAAATAGGATATACACACTTAAGTTACATAATACACTGTAACAACAAGATAAAGCTTAGGAGTGCTGTGGGGGGTACTGTAGGAGGTACTATAAGCAATCAGATAAGTACATCCATAAGGTAATACATAAAGTCAGTTTAATACTTGCCTATGAAGTACATGCATAGTAATACTACAATAAACAAAAGGATCATAAGTACACTATGAAGTATATCATACATTATGTTATAGGTATTACCTGGCGAATACGTCTCCACTCAACACACAACCAATTATGTTACCGAGATGAGGAACATTGTTGACGTACGGTAGAGCACTCGTAATGAGAATGTTCCTCTCCCCAGCCTTGGGAAGACTAGAAAGAGAAGTAAAGGACAGGGTCAGAGAGATAGAGTGAGAAAGAGAGAGGGAGAGAGAGAGGGAGAGAAAGGGAGAGACAGGTATATAGGGTAGGTAATATCTCTATGTGTTGATGGGTATTCTCATACATTGGTTTCTCTCGTGTTTGTGGTTTGGGTACACCATCTGGACCCTTCTTCCATGCAGCCACAGCTCTCTCCAGTTCAGATTTGGACACACTCTCTAATGATAGATCATCCTATGATAACACACACGAGATCAATATCAATGCCGGAATACTGTACAGTAATATGTACACATTCACCTCTTCTGGTGGAGTAGATGACGCCTCCTTGGATTTAGAACCATTAGATTTACTCTTGTCTTCTTTCTTCTTTCCTTGCTTGGTTCCTCCATGGGTAGGCCCCTATTGGATTATTGTAATTATAAATGGAACTTCCTTATAAGGAAATGGGATTCACTCCAATGATCTTGTATACATATAGAAGGTTTTACACGTATGTACGAGTTTAATATACCTCTTTATGCTTCTCCTTTCCTTCTGCTGTCTTCTTGTCCGCTACTCTGGCCACACCCCCTTCGTTAGCCTTCTTTAATAGGAACTTATAAAAACATTCATACCCTCCGTCATCTGAGGCACTCCAAACGGCACTCGAGAGGGCAGAGTTTCGAGACAAACCACGGTACCAACTGGACACATGCTTATATGTAAAATGTAGACCTATTGATAAACCAATCAATTAATGGCTTCCTTATAAGGTAATGGGAGGTTACTTACGAGAAGAGAACGCACATTCCGGACTCAATGGGACAAACAATGTTGACCACAGGATGATATCAGCCAGAGAAAGATAGGGGTCCTATACAGGTATAGTACAGTATTAATAGGGCATGCATAGTGCATTTGGTATACTGTTATACCAAATAGTAGTAGTGGATCATGCTAAACAACTTTTAAAAATGCCACGAAAAATTTCACAATAATTATTATGATGAGAAAATTTGGCCGGATTTATAATTACGCCAGCAGAAGAACCATATACTCTGATGCTGGATCTGGCTACATTCCAATGTAAAATAATATGCTGAAAGTAACGTCAAATAACTCACAATAATTATGACGCTAGCATGACATTGTATGGGCGATTTGACTTTTTTAATGCAATGTTTACATTAGAGTAGACTACGGTTCTATTCTAGCGTCAACGTAACATCGTGCTAGCATCATATTGTGAACAAGGCTTAATGTCGCACTAAGGTCACAGCTTAAAAGTTAACACAAGTGTAGACTGAACAGTGAGTGAACACTTTCCTACTGCTATACAGAGAGGATCGAATGCAAACACAATCACTACTCCAGACCTACTTATTGAACATACTTTGCCCCGCACAACATTGTCAGTTTGTTATTTCAATACTACAGGCCACATAAATAGCCACAGGCCATTAAAGTAGCCTTCCAAAAATTGTCGAAGCAAAACAAATTTTAGACGATAACTGTGAATAGATCTGACTCTGCCTTATATAGACCATCAAGTACAATATGTGCTGTGGGTTTGCTAATGATCATTACAAAACCACACCCACTACTAATTGTGTTGAGGTGGAGGAGGTGACCTTTAACGGTTTCACTGTTTGTTTGTACAGCACTTGTTTTCTCACCCACACATGAAACCTACAATTCACACAGTACACACCCATTGCTAATAGATGTATACATTAACCACAATAATATTGGACTGAAAAAAAATGTTGGAATTCTAGAAGTGTTGTGTAATAGTTGTTTTAGACACTTTACAGGATCATATCCACCATTTTCCTAGAAGACTACAATCAGTATACACGAAGGGGTCCAAAACCGTGGACAGCGGAAGTGGCGCACTTTATGGCTTCCAATAGGGAAAAATGTATGGTGATTTCTAGCAGCAAAACCCAAGAAAACGGCTATTTGGTGCCCTTTTATTTTTTATCCTACACATTTAAAACTTGTACCCAACACAATATAAGGGCTTATCATCGCGTTGCTGCTTTCATAGAAGTAAAACTTGATACAAACAGAAGAAACTAAAGCCTCGAAACGGAACTATTTCTGGAAACTAGGGTACCTTTATTTTTGGAAGGAATTTTTCGCCGGCTAAACACAGCTATAAAACTTGATAGAGGCTATTCTAGAGGGTTAGTACTTGGTGTACAGCAAATAACTAAGAAAAGTAGACGGAATGTATAATTATACTTAGGCATCAAAGTATTAGTAAAAACGCCCGTTTTATAAACACAAAAAATCCACGATAAATTCATCATTTAGTTCTTAAAAGTCATATAAACAGATTTCCAACCTGTCACAAACATCCCATAAAAACTGGATCCTTTGGCTAAAACGACTTACAAGAACAATCCCAGTGTGTGTAGGTACTTCTCGTGTAAGATCCACAAATTAAGACTTCATTTTTGGAAGGAATTTTTCGCCGACTACTCAGGACCCTGGCATTCGGTTGATACACAGTAAATGCCCTGGAGATTATAGTGTATAACTCACGAGGACGAGGTCTTGTTATTTTTTAAGTTTTAGGTGTATAAAATTGTGGATAATTTGTGATTTACCTCGAAAGCCACCAACACGTGCTTTCCCGCCGCTGCCGCGAAGCATTGTAACAATATTCATTGGATTGTAACAATATTCATTGCGATTTTTGCCATCACGTGTGAGATTGAAGCCATAAAATAAATGTCTAAGCTTTTCCACCCCTTCGTGTATACTGAATGCTTTTCCAACATAATCAAAAACTGCCATAAAATGTTTTGCGACATTTTTGAATAATTGCAGGTTTTATGGTACACAAACTTCATATCTCATCAACCAAGAAGGATATCACAAAACGGCTCTGGACGTTTCAAGAGTTATAGTCAAAGGAAGTGCATAATTTTAATTTCAGCCTTTAATAATGAATCGTTTGCCTGAAATCAGTGCAAAACCATGAATTATAATTATTTTAAATTTTAATTCAATTGTTATTGTTTAGTAGAATCCAAACTGTGCAAGCGGAATACACATCCTTTTATAAAAAATGCTTTATTAAAAACACTGAAATACTGGAATGTGTGAGGTAAAGAGAAAGCAAGTTATTAATAGTTATTACTAATGCAGCACTTGCTGGAAGGATTAGTGTAATAGTAGCTAGATATATTACATACTTTACTACACGATACCACATAACCATCGGGTCTGGACTTGAGGTGATCGTTGAGTTGAGCCATTGCAGTGTGGAACTCTTCGCTTGGTTCTGATGACGAGAGAGAAGCACTTAATGAAGGCTATAAAACAGATAGGTACACACAATGATAAACACTGGTACTCTCTGCTTGGTATAGTTAATTAACGTTTATTAATTACCTTAAGGCATGTAGCCTCCCAGTCTAACCAATAATCATTGAAAGCACGCTCTTCAGGTGTAGCCCCGCCCACAACATCACAATCTGCTTTTCTAACGAGATAGCTGAAGTAAAGGAAAAGCATACAGTACTGATCTAATACAAATAACACATAATACTGTGTAATTACAATTAAAATTATACAGAATATACACGAACCCTTCCAGAAGCTTCCTTATGTATAAGGGAAACCAAACGATAAGGAGTGTCTACTAGTTAATACCATTACACTTTCCCACCACCCCGCCCCCCCCCCCCTCCCTTTTTTTTTTTTACAACCACAACCCCCTTACACCAAGCCCTGAACCCATGTCTCATAACCATTATACCGTACCAGCATATTTGATTGGCTGAGGATAGTCTTCGTCCATTAGGTAAAATCAAATAAACATCATCATATCCTTGTGTGGTCGCTTCCTCGATCTCCAGAGTCCTTTCGATGGCGCGGATCTTTATCAAATCAGGGTTTCTGGCAGCCATTGTTACAAAAAGAAAGGCAGCATGTGTTTGCCACACCCACCGGATTAATTTTTCAAAGGAGGAGTGGCTACTTACGACCTGCAGCAAGAGATTCCCGTCTTCAAATTCTTTCACTGCGGCAATGTCCTTCATTAGCGTATGGGTTCTCACCGTATTCGGCATTTTTATTTTAATATGCAACGTGGCGTCCCAGCAAACCCATTGCAAGAGAGTTAAGGGGCTGCCTTCTTGCGTCTGTAAGACAAAGAGTGGTGAATACATCGACCTGCGCAGCCTTGGCAACCAAGACCAAACCAAACCAAAGTAACTTTATATTGCACATCAAATATATGTGTAATACCTACACACATCAGTGATCAATATATACCTACTATAGTAGTTAAAATAGATAGCATTCCCCTTGCTCATTTTCTTTAACTATATAATTATTATTGCAACTACTAGTATACTTGTTTGAAATCTAATTATTTACTGTAATGATGGATAAGATCATGTTTTTAAAAAGCTGTAAAAATATATCTATTCAGTTGATCAGTAACTAAGCATAATAGTCTAGCTAACGAACCTCGTAATAGCTGTATGTTACCATTATTACAGATTAACAGCATCTCATGGTGACTTTAAATACTCTGTAAATCCCTGCTATGGAGTTGCACTGAATGTTACTTCAGGCGCTTGTAAGAGTAGTGATGGAATGGTGGTAAGTATTCTTGTGTACAATTACATGCATACACCCTTAGCTGACAGCATATAATGCCGGAATAATGGTCAGTGCTATATCACATAGTCAGCAGCTACTGAATCTGAGAATAGGGCTGAACATGAATAGGAAATCTAAAATTTTGACTTTATAATTATATATGAATGTCTTCAAATTTATAGTGAACCACCCAGCTAGCTCAAAACTGTAATCATTGGTCTGAATTGTATCTTCTGTGGCTTATATCAGATCAGATCTGATGAATCCCCTTCAAGCATTCCTTGTATGCAATAGGTGTGGCTTGTTGGACCTTAGCAATATCTTTAAACAGTATACAGCAGCTATGAGCATATTTAAACTATAATAGCTACCTTAACTGTCACAGTATTCCAGTGCCTTAATTGATACACTAGCTCTATATATTGACGATGAGACTGAATGGTTATTATACATATATAAGTACATCCAACACCTTTTCGTTGTCACCACATGCTAGTGAGTGACCTATCACTGTAGTAGTGTTTTTAGTGTATACAGACACCCTTTAATATCCTGTCAGTTGTATATGTTGTCTGATGTATAGTATTATACACATGTATTTAGGGTTGCCAGCAAAAATCTAAACCAAAAGATCCAAAAGATGAAGGAGCATGGGGTATTGGAAGTCTTGATACGGCAACCATCTATGAATACTCGAATGGGACGGCAGTCTTTATTGAATACACTAAAGGCCAGGAACAAGAAGGTTCCTACAGGTATGTGAGATATCCAATATCGGATTGATGCCAGCAACATTAATTTATTTAACTTTATGACCCCTTAGGAGCACTAAGATTTATTTCAACTGCGATGAAACCCTTGAAAAAGATGACTTCACAGCTGAGGGAGATGAAAACCATATCTTTGAATATGTGTTTTATTTGAAATCGAGTGCCGTTTGTCCTAAAAAGACCATTCCCGGACTTCCCAGCAGTGGGAATGTAGTGGGACCAATCGGATTGGCCATAATTGCCGTGTAAGAGTGACTCATAGAAGTACATTATGATGTCATTATGATGTCATCTGATGGGAGGGGTTGGAGTATGGCATTGGCAATTGGGTGAATTAGCTGAACTGAATGCTTATAGCTTATTATATAGCCTGTATTATCAGCAATCATGCAAGTACAATTAGTTTTTATCTAGCTCAGTGCTGTAACAGTTTATACTATTGGTATATCATCTGTGACTATGTTATAACGTTCCTTTTTTTTTGCTTTATTCTCAATCTAGTGCTATTCTTGCTTTAATAACGTACTTCATTGTGGGAATAATAGTGAATATATTTGTGTTCAAGAAGACAGGCTTGGAGGTTGTTCCACAGAAGACATTCTGGTTCTCCCTACCATTTCTAGTAAAGGTCAGAGATCAATATTATAGTGGTTGCATACGATATACTTAGCAGTGTTGAATAAAGATCAAAGATTGCTATTGGTGTGCATATGCATTAATTCAATTCCCATAATAATATAATTTTATTACAATTCAATGAATATTAAATAAGTTATCACTGTATGTTGCTTTATGTTTATCGATCATCTTCATTCTTTATCCCTCTATAGGATGGAGTGTTTCTCGTGTTTGTTACTCCAGTGCTTTATTTCCGCAGAAGGAGCTATGAGAAAATGCCAGTATCATCATAGGAACATAAACCATCAGTATATACTGTGTTTTTCAGTATATTAGTTTTATTTTTCAAAATTAATTTTTTTTTGGCTTGAGTTTAATTTGTTTACTCGCTCGGCTGCATGCATGATCAGTAAAATGTTACCAGCTGGTTAAAGCAAAGCACCTCGATTTAACCCAATGAATTAGGGACATGGTGCTATGACTACTAATTGGTTCAGGTCAACATGCTGTCAACATTTGGTGTGTACTCATGCAAAAAATCCTATATGACAGAGTATTATATATAGCAGGCTAATGTTAGTCCTTTTTTTGGTCACTAGACAAAGTCAAAAAAATCTATTTTTACGTAGCCAACCGATAATTCTCTATTGAGTCCACTCAATGGCAGTGCGGATTCTTCTGACCTTCACTATTGTATTCGGTGTCCTATCTATTCTACCATATCACACAGCTGACTCATACCAGCAGGTCAGTAAATGTAAATCAGTAAAGGGTAAATCTTCATGTGTCTGCAAGACCAAGAACGGCAAGTACATTGACCTCCGTAGCCTTGGAAATGAAGACCGAACCAATCCAAAGTAAACATATGAATGTTAATTATGATTTGGAAAGTTTTAAAATAATAAATTCTATATATTCCGTAGATTTGTAACATCGTATGATAACTTTGTCTACTTTGTCAACCCTTGCTATGGAGTTGCACTGGACACATTGTCCGGTGCTTGTTCTGCTGAAGATGGAATGGTGGTAAGGTTGCACATGCATATATACATAGTATTGCATAAACACCTATCACAGAAACTCTATCAATATCAATTGTTCATTGCCGGTGACATGGTTCAAAATCCCATAAACTATATACTGCATGATAAACCACTCCTGCTGTAGGGTTGTCAGCAAAGGTATGATGATAATGCTGATAACGATGAAGATGAAGTGTTTGGAATCGGGCGGGTGGATACGGAGACCATTTACGAGTTTCCCAATGGGACAGCATCCTATGTCAGATACACAAATGGACAGCCGGAAGAAAATGATGAATACAGGTAAGTGGGCGGGTTGGTGTGAACCAGTAAGAGGTGTAATACACATGAAATACATAAATTAAACCTGTAATTGATTAATAATAATAATTCTTTAATTTTTACTCATCACTATAATAACATTAGATACAGGAGCACTAAAATCCTCCTTTATTGTGATGAATACATTCGCCGAGATATATTCACTGTAGCTGAAGAAGGCGGTGGTGGTGGTGGCGGCGGTGCCGGGAGGTTGCAATCTGTGTTTTACTTGAGATCGAATGCTGTCTGTCCTCGTAACAGCATTCCTGGACTCGGTGGAAGCATCGTTGGACCAATCGGATTGGGGATAATTGCCTTGTAAGAACCGCATTAGGTGATCTGTCTATTCATTGTATATGTACAGGGTCAATTTATACAATTTATACAAGAAAAGCTATTGGGGAAATAAGAGAGGGGTATTTGTTTAGCTTCTAAGAGGAGTGTCCTTTAGGAGGGATTCCACTGTTTTTATATGCATATTGTATGGTCATGTTTCATAACTGTTTTCTTTCATCTTGATCTTTCCATCCGTCATCCAGTGCTATAGCTGCCATGATCGCCTACTGCATCATAGGGTCGTTAGTGAACAAGTTTGCATTTGATAAAACGGGTTCGGAAATCATTCCACAAAAGGATTTCTGGTTTTCATTGCCTACTCTAGTAAAGGTCAGTAGTGCTATACACAGTAATACCAGATTAATGATATATCTCACTGTAATGACATACATTAACCTATAGTGTTCGTATATTCTGTGATCTTTATCACTCTATGTAGGATGGAGCACTTTTCTTGTGTAGCATATTGCTTTGCAGAAAGCCAAATGAATATTTGGAATTCGACTAGATAATAATTATTACCATAAAAGGGAACTAATAAACTCGGAAAAAAATAACAGTACCAATATAATTGTTAATTTGCTTGTAATGTGTATGTATTGTCAACGGGTACTATTTTAGACTGTCTAAGTAAGCTTTTTTTTTCAAATTTTTATTTTGTTTACATATTTTAACAGAGCCTATCATAATTTGTAGTATGTGTTACAAACTTAATTGGAATTTCTAGAAAGCACAGCAATACTGAATGGGTGTTTTGTA